>VDFB02380215.1:0-44214 GCA_007258455.2 Sequoia sempervirens | reverse complement strand
TGCCCTTTTAATGCTCACTGCTCCTTATTCATATAATTATATTCACTTTTAAGTTCCAAACCTTAGCTGCAAATTTCCTATGTCCAAGATCGTGCCTTGTTAGTTCTCTTTTGTGTATTTTCTTCTTTTCAATTGTGATATATCCAGCTTTGACATTAATGAAAACTATCACGTTCATTCGCCTTTGACATCAATGGCAATATTTCCAGCAGAAATATCAAACCATCTTTTTTGGTCCTTACTCAATTTCATGAAAAGGAGTATATTATATGTTCAAATTATCAAAAGTGGGAAGCATTAAAGCTTGGCAGTTTTGTAGTCAGGTTTATAATTTAGGGACAGGAAATGTCAGAAGAGGAAAGCCATAGATTTAGGTACCCATAGGGTTTTGACAAATAGAAATATGATCGTGAAATGTTTTTCTTTTTGGGTTTCTAAGCTGTGGGATTAGTGCCCACTCCCAATATAGAACAAATAAGAAAGAATGCTTCAGATCCACGCATGGGGAGCACTAAGAATACAAAATTTGATAGAAATCCTATGCAGAGAGCAAGAAACCAAGAGGGCACAGAGACCAAACAGAAACTAAGCTGCTGAAAACCCAACAAAACCATCCACCATCAAGAGTCGCTCATCTAGCCTTCTTTGCTAACCCCTTCCACATGCTCCTAGTGAGGAGGGCATCCATGGTCCATTGAGTACCATCATCAACCGCTTCACGACCTTCCAAACGGAGTTTCTCAGCTTCAGATTTATGCCCCTTTTTCCCTTGTTTTGGAAATTTTGGTTTAGAGTTGGTGCAGGCTGTCTGGTATATGTTGCATTTTTTTATTGGAAGAACCAGCTCATTAAAGAAGTCGATATAGTCCTCGTCCAAAACCTCCATAAAAGGGTAAGATCCCGCAGGATCAAAACCATCCTTGACCACAACACTCAATGGGGCATCCCGGTGATCTGCTATGGGAGTAGTAACCGAAGTAGTGGAGGGGTCCCCCAGTGGTGAAGTGGGAGACACTGTTGGAGGGGGAACATTAGCTGGATCCATAGGAACATGGCTGGAAGTCATATGGGAGGTAAATTTACCCTGGTTGTGCCAAATAAAATCCTCTTCAGGGGTACTTGACTTCTTGACCCATTTTTTTAGACTATAATTCTGTGCAAAAGATAGTCGGGGAGATGAGCACCCAACAATCTTGTGATCGATCATGTTACAGTGAAAGCATTTGAAAGGAAGACCTTCGTAGTTTAAAAACTGAGTCCAAGTTCTGTGGGAAGAATGAATTGCTACAAAATGGTGCATCGGTTTTGAAATGTCAATGATAGCACAAACTCTAGTGAATCTGCGGCGAGACACCCCTGGATCAACATCCAACTTCATGAAGGAACCAATTTGATCAATCATACTTCTAATGTGTCCAGGGTCACGCATGATTAGGGGGAGATTGTACAGTTTGATCCAAATAGGGATGCGAGTGATTTTAGCAGCAGCAAAATAAAAAAAAAGGGGACCGCGGTGTAATGAAGAGGGGCCTGCCTGACCAAAAAACCATGGTCCATTTTGCAACAAGAAGCAACAATCTTCTGCAGAAGCAAAATGAAGGAGGAAAAAACCAAAATCTAGAATGTCAATTTTAGGGGTGGACATGCTGCTCCAGGAAGCCATCACCCAAGTGGCAAACTGATCAATCAATGGCCATTTGCACATGCATCTAATGAGAAGGGAACGATTCCCAACCTTTGTAGAAGCTTTGTCGATGCAAGAATCCGGGATATGAAAATCAGTAGGAGCATCCGCCAATACAACCTCAGAATCGCCGAGAATGCAGGTTTGCAAGCCCTTCAGAGGCAAAGTAGAGGCCGAATCTTGTGTTGGAAGTGGAGCACCGCAGGGGGGCAGGGAGGTGGAGAGGGGCGTGTGATAGCGATCTGAGACTTGCAGAACTCGTTGCACTCATGATAAGGATTGCAATGATTTTTGCATCCTTCAACAAAGAAAGGAGCCGCAGGAGGAAAGGATGCCAAACGAACAGAAGCAGCAGGGGGGTGGGGAGACACCAACGGAGCCCTAAGCAGATTGAAGCCCGAACTAGGCGTCAGAGGAGAGGAGCTAGCCGCGAGCCAGCCGCAGCCCCAGACAAACCATAGCCGCCAAGATCCTTTGCCTTTCCCTTGTGCAACAACGACGAAAGCATGAGCATCCGCATCTGAAAGCCTTCGCCCCTTGCTCGTCTTCGCACCCTCACCGATTTGCTCCACACACGTCTTCCCTCCAATGCCGATTTGCTCCTTTTCACACATTGGGCTCTTCAAAATTCATATATGATCCTGAAATGTTGTAATGTCCCCTTTTGGGAAATTTGTAATTTTAGGCCTGCAAAACAATAATAATCACGAAAAATTGATATTAGTAATAACAAATATCAACTTTACGGTAATATTAAATTCATACATAAAACATTAAAATATTGAGATCAATATATCATTTCTATAACATCATAATATTTAGATCCATAGTTGATAGAATCATTAATATTTGAGTCCAAAATTCCTTACATCATTATTCTGAGGCATATTCCTATAGACAACCATATTAGGAATCCATTAGAAATGCTTACAAACCGCAATCTCAAGGGTGGTTGCCCTTGTATTGCAAGATCATGGAAGGATTCTAGATCCATTCCATCCCTTAGTCTGCCTTGGAGGTTGGCTGTCCTCCTCGATCAAGCCCAAGAGCACCATTTGGCCTCTCGGTCCATGAGTATAGCAAAACTTTCAGTTCATCCATCTTGGGATGGCGTGCTCGATAAGATGCACGAAGGCTGTACTCTTTAACCAAGCCCAAGAGCACGAAATGGATTTTGGGTCCATTTGGTCTCTTGGCCTACGAACATGGCAGAACCTCTAGTTCATCCATATCGGTTTGGTGTGCTTGATATAAAGAATTCTAGTCCTTCAGCTCTCGTGACTCGGAAGGTTGATCGGCCTCCCTATTTGCAAGATACTTCTTTAAATTCAAAATAGATTGCTAAAGGAATTTGCTATATTAATTGCTAATAAAATATCATTAGGGAACTATAATAGATTTACTTACAAGTCTCTGTAATAACTTGATTTCTGCATATATATATGGCTATTCCTAATTTATATTCTAAGATTATCTTTTAACTTACTTCAAAATAATATTCTTGCTGAAACAATATTTATTTCCAATAGATATCTTATATTTCAATTTCTTATTTTCCTTTTTCCAACTTGATCCACTTGATGCCTCTCCCAAATCGTTTGTTCTCCCTTTTATATCTTCCATGGTGGGGAGAGTCACATCCTTTCAAGTGCTGCCCCTTAAACTCTTTTAATTATTAATTATTTGTTTTCTTATGGAGTCGCTTTCTTATGGTGTCGCTGCATTATCAGCCTTCCTTTTAATTCCCATCGATCCCTTTGAAGAGTCACCACTTTCATATCTCTTTGGTCAGCAATTATTATTAATTCTAAGACAGGTTGCAATCACGGGGTTGTGAATTATGGCGGGGGCATGACAGATGTGTGAGCTTCTATGGTTGTCAATGTTCTCTCTTTGTGGTTAGTGTTAAGATTGTTTGTAGGGTTCAAGTGCTTTGCTTTATTTTCATATCACCATTGTGGGCAGGTACAATAATCTTTTAGACTTATGAAAGTTTGAAATTAATATGCCAGGATTAATTGATGATTCAAACTTGGTCTAGTGTTAAATTTTTTGAAATTGGTATGCTAGGAGTAAAATACTCTCATGTTGATTACATGTTCAGGTTTTATAATTATCCTCTGGGTTGGGAAAATTAAAGTGGTTGTACTTTATTTGGCTTTGAGTAAGACTATTAATAGCTCTAGCAGTTCTTTAAACATTGTTTGAAATCCTCGCATTGCCTTTTTGTGTGCTTGATGAGGTTTCTGAGTTCATTCTTTACCTTTTTGGCTAATTTGAAGTGGACACCACCGGGAAGACGTCTCATTACTGGTTCACAAAGTGGAGAGTTCACACTTTGGAATGGGCAATCTTTTAATTTTGAAATGATTCTTCAGGTATTAGTTTCTTTATCTAAACTATTTGAGAGAACCAAATCTTTTGTTAAATGGATATAGATTCTGTTACTATATGTTAAATATGTAACATAGAAAATCATATGGATGCAACTTTTTCTTGTTACCAGGCTCATGATCAGGCAGTCCGGTCAATGGTATGGAGTCACAATGAGAATTGGATGGTCACTGGTGATGATGGTGGTTTCATCAAGTGGGTCTCACATTTATAATCTGTGCTGTTCTTGGAACCTTATCTTTTCATCACTAGGGTTTTCAAGATTTGCTTTTGAATGGCTGTATTTGCAGAGCAGGAGTTTATCTCATTATCTTCTGCGAAGTTACTTCTGTTGCCTATTTATTTAAATATATCAGTAGAATGCTTTTCACATGTTATTCATCACACATTATTTGGTGGCAATTTCCAGGTACTGGCAAACTAATATGAATAATGTGAAAGCAAACAAATCTGCACACAGAGAGGCTGTACGTGATCTGAGGTAGTTTTGTTCTAGTGCTTTGTGTATTCCCAGTACATGTGGTTTGGTTGTGAATTATCTATCCATATTTCATCTGTTGAGATTCTGCTTCTGTATTTGAACAGTTTTTGTAGGACAGATTTGAAATTTTGTTCCTGTTCTGATGACACAAGTGTTAAAGTTTGGGATTTTGCTCGATGTCAGGAAGAACGCTCCTTGGAAGGTAATAAGAATATGCCTATAGCTTTGCTTTATCCAAAATGACTTCTGTGTGTGAATTCCAACCCACATTGCCATGAATACTTTCTTTTAATCTGATAAATCTTTCTCCTTTTTATCTTTTCATACATTTGCTTACATATCCTATTTTCTGAGACAAACAGATTTCCTCAGCTAGGTATTAATAGTTCATTTCAATTTTATTGTTCGTTTGATTTTATGTAGCCAAGTAGCTTCAACTAGATTTAGTTTAATTTCAAAATGCAAAAATAGGCATGAATTGACAAAGGGTCTTTTCATATGGTTGTTGCTCAGTCAGGTCATGGTTGGGATGTAAAGAGTGTTGACTGGCATCCAACAAAATCTTTGCTTGTTTCTGGTAAGACTGAAGTTTGAGTACTATTTGACATGTTAGCAAGGTTAATCACAACTGTTCAATGCTCGTGTCTATATCTCCAAACTATGATATTATATTGACCTAAAGTTGATACTTTTAATTTTAATTTTCTAGGGGGTAAGGACAATATGGTAAAACTGTGGGATGCAAAAACAGGACGGGTTCTATGTAATCTGTGAGTATTTACATGATTTTTAATAGATCAGTTTTGTAGGAGCTTGACATTTTGCTTTGTGAAATTTTTTCATGAAATCGCTTGGTTAATGTTGACGTTTAAACTGCAGACATGGTCATAAGAATACAGTCCTCTCTGTCAAATGGAATGAGAATGGTAATTGGGTGCTTACTGCATCAAAGGACCAAATAATAAAGGTTTTGCCTTGGTCTAAGAGCTTGTTTGAGGATTTGAAATTTTATTTTTCATAGTAGTTTATCAAGCATAGTTTAGTAAGTTTTAATTCATAACTTTTGATATTTGAATTCTGTTATGGTTGTTGCTCCATTTGTTGAAGAGGTCCATGATAAATTTCCCATTTTCTGGTTCTATAGGAAGACTCTATGTATTGCATGCAAGTTTTTTATTATAATTTGCTAGTCTGGGGTATAGTCATTTTCGAAAATCAAAATACAGATGTTGTATACTAACCATACTCCAGCTTCCATCCTAGTAATACATCACACACTGTGAATGTCATTAAGAAATGTTTATTGTTTAAATGCTGTAAGGGGAACACTTTTACTAATGTGTCACAATATATAGTTCCTTTCATTCCTTACCATGTGTTAAGTTGTGAATAATTGTCAGTAGTACAACATTGTATATGAAATTGTATATTCTCAAATCATATGATTCATAATTTTTAAGTGCCTCAGGATAATGAGTGTCTTGTTATGCTAGTATTTTTTTCATGAGTTAGTCCTTAATATGTTTGCAGCTTTATGACATACGAACACTGAAAGAGCTTGAATCATATCGTGGGCATCGTAAGGATGTAACAGGTTAGTTTGAATTGGTTGCTAATCAGCAATTTTGCAACAAAGATCAAACAATTTGGAACAAACACTTTTTTTTGTTGTTATCAATAAGCATTGACTTTCAATGTTTGCTTTTTTCAAATTTTTTCCTTGTGAAGGCATTTGTTAAGGTTAGTTCATCAAACATTGCTATTGTGTTTTTAGATAATACCCAAATACATACTACTTGTCTCTTGTTTATAAATTTATAATATATTAATTACATATTTTTGTTATGCAATGAATATTGCTCTTTTTTGTGCAGTCACATGCTAAGTTATATGGACTTGTAGTTATTTATCCTTTTATGTGAGGAAGATACTGAACTCTTTGGTTTTCTTGCATGTCTGGTGTATTTGAGATATTTGAAAAGGTAATGTTCTTAAAATATGTTTTATGACTGCTATAAAGTGTCTTTGGAAATGCAAAACTTAGAAGTATTTGTGCCAAAAAGTTTACCTTCTCTTCTTTGCTTTTGCATACATTTGCTGGAAATTTTTATTTTCAATGAAGAGATAAAGATGAATCAGAAAAGAAACATGAGGCATCTAAATTTGAAATAAGAATGATTTGAATAGGAGTGAAAACTTAAGCTCAAGAAAATATTTTCATAATTAAAAGCTAAGTCACCAAGTTCGAATTTGGATTTGAGTTTGGCAACATTGAAATTCGGATGAAATTCGACAAGGAAAACATTCAAAAAGTATAAAATTCGGATGAAATTCGACAAGGAAAACATTCGAAAAGTATAAAATTCGGATTAAATTCGCCTTATGTAATTTTAAAAAAAATAAAATAAATATAAGTAATATATCCATACAATTGTCTAAATAGTTTAACATTCATAAATAGATTTGAATCATTACAAAAAGATGACACATTTATAAAATATAAACCATAAGAAACATGTGAAATCACAATTGTGAAGATGTTCTTTTGTCAAAAAGGTACAATAACAATAAAGACTTCAGAACTTCAAAAAAGCTCCAAGTCATCAAGAGCACTTGGCTGAGATGCTAAATCATCATCATCTGTATCACTACTCAATTCATCATCTGCAAAGTTAGGCTCATCTGCAACTGGTGCTGCTATGTCTTCAAGAATTTGTTGTGAGGAAGAGTCCTTTGCTGATTTGTTCATGAGCAATTTTAAATTGCTGCGAACATAGACAAGATCTCCCAACTTTCCAAACAACAATTTATTCCTCTTTTTGGAATGGATGTGGTCAAAGCAACTCCAGTTCCTCTCACAAGCTGATGAACTTGCTCCCTGACTCAAAACTCGAATAGCAAACCTTTGTAGCTCAGGAGTTTGTGCTCCATAGGTCATCCACCATGTATACCCAGGTACATGTGTCATGTCATATTTGGCTGCTGACATTCCAAACATCCCTTCTCCTCTCTTGTATACCCAAAATTGACTTCTGATTAGTGCTGAAATTGATGGATTTGATTCATACTTTTCAACAGCTTCTAAAAGCCCTGCCATAATTTCAGTGTCACCTTCTCTATCAATAGAAAATAATTTAGGCTCCAAAAAGCAAGCTGCTGCATGTAAAGGTGTGTGCATCATTTTCCATCTGCAATCAACTACCTCCCATATCTCCATATATTCTGCTTCTACATTATTGAGTGCTTTTTGAATAGTTTCCTTACAACGGTCCATGCTTTCATAAAGCATGCCAAGGCAAGGAGTGTCACCATCAACCATACGAAGCACGTCAACAATTGGTTCACATATAAGCAAAACCTTTGCTGCACTTTCCCAGAAATTGCTATTAGAATGATTTGCTCTATGTTCTTCCCCTTAGGACCTTTAGAAAGCACTGAGTGTTCCCACTCATTGGAACAAATAACAGACCTCAAAGCTGCTTTTTCTTCAACCACTCTTTTCAAAGTGATATAAAATGAAGCAAATCTTGTTTCACAAGGCCTCAACAACTCCCTGGATGCATGTTGCCTATAAAGACTCAATGTGAGACGATGATTCCTTATGAAATTTGCAATTGCTCTTCCTCTGTGAATAGCTTCATGTACCCATGGGAATTTAGCCAAGTCATGAAGCAACAAATCGAGACAATGGGCTGCACATGGGCTCCAATATATTTGTGGGTACTTCTCTGCAATCAGCTTCCCAACTCCCACACAATTTGCTGCATTATCAGTTACCACTTGAACCACATTTTCCACCCCTACTTCAAGAATGGCTTCCTCTAATATTTGAAAAATATATTCAAAAGTTTTCTTGTGGTTCATGGTGTCAATCACTTTCAAGAACACAACACCCTCAGGACAAGCCACCAAAATATTAATCAATGACCTTTGGCATATATCTGACCATCCATCACTCAATATAGTGCAACCTGTTTTCCTCCAAGAGGCTTTGACAATAGCTAATTTCTCAGTCACTCTATCTTTTGACCTTTGCAAAAGAGTTGTATACTAAGAAGTTTTCTTGTGGTTCATGGTGTCAATCACTTTCAAGAACACAACACCCTCAGGGCAAGCCACCAAAATATTAATCAATGGCCTTTGGCATATATCTGACCATCCATCACTCAATATAGTGCAACCTGTTTTCCTCCAAAAGGCTTTGACAGTAGCTAATTTCTCAATCACTCTATCTTTTGACCTCTGCAAAAGAGTTGTCCTGATAGCCTCTAAACCTGGAGGGTGTACCCTTTGCCAAACTCTACAATTTTGTGAATTGTAGTACGAAAATGTGGATTTCTCGCAACATTGAATGGAATAGCATTTGTGTAAAACACATCAGCTACTGCATCATCCACCTCTTGTTTCTCTACTGGTTTCCATAAACTATTCAACGTTCTAGGCTCTTTTGATACCGTCACCGGTTTGGATAGAGTAGAAGAGGAAAACATAACAAATGTGAATCTAGATACATCTTCTTCAATTCTCTATTTCTTTTGTGCCTTCTTCATTTTTCCCACAATTGAATTGGACTGCTCTTTCTCTAAAGCAACTCTCATTTCTGGGGTAACTTTAGGACATGCTGTAACACCTCCTCCTGCACCATTTGAAATACCAAGTAAATGGTCCATTGCCCTTGTCAAACCGCCAGTAAAAGGTTTCTAACACTTGGAGCATTTGAGTTCATTACCATTGCGAGTGACATATTTCCATGCCTTGGTGGTTGATTTCTGAGGAGCCATTATCTGTACGTTTCAATGACAAAATAATATTTAATATTTAAAAGTTAAAACATCCACTAAATTTTATTTCAAAAACATTAAAACATAATATATAGATTTCTTATTTTTTAATCTAAAAAACAAAATAAAAAATAAACAAAAATCTATTTTAATAAACATTAAAATAATTAACATATTTTTTATTTTCAACTTTAAATATGAATAAAAAGCACTAAATTTTATTTTTGAAAACATAAAAGCAAAATATATTAAATTTTTATTTATACTCCAAAAATTAAATAAGAAATACTAAATTGTATTTTAAAAAACATAAAAAATAAAATATTTTAATTTTAAAAACAAAATAAAATACTATATTTCAAAACATAAAATAACAAATATAGTAGTTTTAAATTTTAATTCTTAAAATTTAAAATATAAAATAATATATTTTAATTTTAAAACAAAAAAAATGCTATATTTTAAAACATAAAATAATAAATATAGTAGTTTTTAATTTTAATTCTTAAAATTTAAAATATAAAATAAATATATATTAATTTTTATTTTATTTTAAAAAACAAAATAAAATACTATATTTCAAAACATAAAATAACAAATATAGTAGTTTTAAATTTTAATTCTTAAAATTTAAAATATAAAATTAATATATTTTAATTTTAAAAACAAAATAAAATGCTATATTTTAAAACATAAAATAATAAGTATAGTAGTTTTAAATTTTAATTCTTAAAATATAAAATATAAAATAAATATATATTAATTTTTTATTTTTATTTTAAAAACAAAATAAAAGTCACTGTATTTTCAAGTTTAGTTTTAAAACTTAGAATAATAAAATTATAAGAATACTAAATTTACATTTATTAAATATTAATTTATTAATATAAATTTAATACAAATAAAAAATTAAAATATTTAATCTTTCACTAAGTATTAAAATAATAAAAATGACAGCAAGAAAACCTAATGTAGTAAAATCATATAATATGAAATCTCTAAAAAAATCGCTATATAATGAAGGTATTCGATAAGTTTATTAAACAATAGAAACACTAGACAATCGGATAAATGAAGGTAAACCGGGTGCCATGAACAAAATCAAAGGTTTCAGAAAAAAATAAAATTAATGGTGAAACGAGTGTCAAAGGTTTCTGTATAGCGGCGACAAAAGACAAAAATGAGTTGCAGAAAAAAAACGAAAAATAAGAGGGTCCAACGCCTACCTTTTTTGTAGAGATGACTGGTGACGGAGCTCTGAGTTCGACTAATAAACTGCACAAAAATGACTGGCAATGGTGGTCTTGAATTCAACTGATAAACTGCCTTCAAACCGCTTCTTTCAACATTCCCGTCAACCTTCAATCTCCTTCAAATCACGTTTAATCTCCTTCAGATCGCGTTTGAAGAAGTCGTGTTTCAAAAATATGTGATTTTTGCAAGTCGCGGCGGGTTTTTATAAAAAAATTCTCACAAAAACCCTAAAAATGCTTGAAACCCTTAAAATGCTTTATCAAATTATGCGAATGTAAAGCGAGCTTTGAGTTCGACTAATAAAGCGCACAAAATGGTGGCAATGGCGGTCTTGAATTCAAGCGATAAACTGCCTTCAAACGCTTCTTTCAACATTCGAGTAACCTTCAATCTCTTCAAATCCGCGTTTAATCTCCCTTCCAAATCCGTTTAAATTCGTCTACCTTTTTTGTAGAGATGACTGGTGACGGAGCTTTGAGTTCGACTAATAAACTGCACAAAAATGACTGGCAATGGTGGTCTTGAATTCAACTGATAAACTGCCTTCAAACCGCTTCTTTCAACATTCCCGCCAACCTTCAATCTCCTTCAAATCACGTTTAATCGCCTTCAGATTGCGTTTGAAGAAGTCACGTTTCAAAAATATGTGATTTCTGCAAGTCGCTGTGGGTTTTTATAAAAAATTTCTCACAAAAACCCTAAAAAACGCTTCAGAAACCCTTAAAAAACGCTTTATCAAATCGCCGTACGAATGTAAACTAATTTAGATGAATTTTAAGGTTTTTTTTCACATTCAACGAATTTCGAATTTCAAGCATAAAATTTGCCGAATGTGGTGACTTAGGTTTTGGGTATTCTTCCAATGTTTCCTTATACCTTAGGTGCCCCTTTCTACAAGTTTCTAGATTTTAATATGATGGGGTTGATTTTATAAGCTGGTCGCCCTTCTTCTTGAAGGCTGTACCTTGCCTTTTGGTGAATTCATAAGCGTGTTTAAGGTTTCTGGGCAGTTTGTTGATGTTTTGAGGCTTGTACTTGGTCGCCTACCTCCATGGAACTGTTTGCACTTGGTCTCATGTCATTCAAAGGAGTCTACATCAAGCTATTAGCATTTTAGTGTGTTTTATGCTTGCTGGTTTGAGTTTTATGTATGCTGGTTTTTCATATCAGATTGTTAGAAGTTCTGATTTTGGCTTGTTCTTCATAGTTGAGAAGCTTGAGAAGTTTAGTGAAGCATCTAATATCATTTTGCAGTGGACTGTACAACTATATCTCTTGTAACTTGCAAATTATTCTCATTGTAAGGCTGAAATTAGTACTATTGATTTAGTCACTTTATATTTTTGCTTCTTACTTTGTAATTCC
The DNA here is from genome assembly GCA_007258455.2 of Sequoia sempervirens. NCBI lineage: Eukaryota > Viridiplantae > Streptophyta > Pinopsida > Cupressales > Cupressaceae > Sequoia > Sequoia sempervirens. The sequence goes on along the minus strand of VDFB02380215.1, from coordinate 32,255 downwards.
CACTTTTAGTGGAAGGGATAGGTCTTGCCATCCATTTACTTTCAGCATTTACTTTTATGTACTGCCCGTTGAACAAGCAGAAGGGGTCGACAAGCCACCCATACTTTACTTTTAGTACTTTGTAATTCATCATCATGCTGATCGACCGAGTTGTCAAACTACTCCCATTGAATAAGTGGTCAAGTTGCATTTGCATTGTACTTTTCCAACAGTTTCAGATTTATATGCTAATGATCCTCTTTCTACCATATGCTCTCACTTTGCCCACATTGGGATCTAGGTGATTAGAAAGTGAAGGGGTTTTTTTTCAGTTGGTTTATTTTGTTTTGCTAAAGCTAACGGGTGAAGTGTTGTGGGAAAAATTGTAAGGGGGAGATTTTAGAAAATAAAAGGGCATTTGTCCTTTAATTTTCAGATCTTGAGGGGTTTTGTCCTCAGACTTTTAAGATACAGTCCATGCTCCATAGGAGATGTAAACAGATATATAGAAATGTATTTGATGACGAGATGATTCTCCTTGCTTAAACTTTCTTTATGCTAGTCTCTTGCAAAGGATGCAAATTTTAATAAAATGATTAATTAGATATAAGTTGTTTGCAAAATTATTCCCTTGCAACATTCCAATTATTCTATGGGAGTTAAATAAGCTAAGGGTCTTTGCCAATAGTTCATGTTTGTGAAGGGTCCATTACATCGCACTCATGTCAATATAGAGGGTATGTGTGCTATTATATTTGCATAAAAAATGATAATTCTTCTAGGAGTCGAAGACTTTGTTATATTACATGAATCACTCTTTAAGTTCAATAGGATGTTGAATATGTGAAAGGGCTCTCTCATCTCAATACATTTTGTAAACCATTTATTGTGAACAGGTAGATCAATCATAATAGATTTCTTTTTCCAATTTCTTGAGGTTTTTGTTGCACTTTTTCTATGAGGCCTCAAGTTGTGCTGGTTTTATTCCTATTCAAATATTTTGCAAACTATTTTGACTTTCCAATATGGTTTCGTCTTTTGCAAGATTGGCTAAATTCTTTAATAGTTGAACCTCTTTTTCAAAAAATCAAAGTTTGTAGTAATATTCCTTCTTTTTCTCTTCTGCAATAATCTTCTTTGCTTCTTCAACTACTAAATCATGTTTCTATTGGTCAAGATGTACTCTTCATCCTCATCTAAATCTTCATTAATTGTTTTCCTTGTAGTGGTGTTTTTCTCTCCTTCAATGACTATCACAACTTTGTCTTTCTTTGATATTTTATCAAAGCCTTTAGTTTGAGCTTCTCTTTTTGTTTCATGTATTCTTTTTCCAATTGTTCTTCCTCCGTTAAAGAGAATTGACCCTTTTCCTCATCATCCAATTTCGCTTTCAAACAACATCTAGCACCACAAAAGCGTTGTTTTGGTATTCTCATCATTACTTTTTCGTTGGATGCATGTGACCCAACAACTTTTCACGCTTTACAGAATCCACATACTCCCTTCTTTTCTTCTCTACACTCATTTACATGGTGGCCTTTATAATAACACTTGTAGCAAGTAACCTCTTTAGATATCCTTTATACTCGCCCTTTGCCACTATTGCCTCCTCTATAATCATTTCAAAAGGCTTGATATTCATTTTGAGGATAATTGGCAGGTGGGGTTTCATTCATGATTTGTGATGATATATTTTGTACTATATTATTTTATTAATATTGTGCTGGTTTCTCCGATGAGGCTGCTTATAACCATGCTCCTATGCATAAAATGCTCTCCCCCAACACCTTGGCTCTCACCATCCCTTTGTGTGTTGGTTCATTTTCCTTACATTGATGATTACACCAAGAGTTGTGTTCATCATCTTCCCTTAGCCGAAGTAGAATGGATGGACAATCATTTGTTTCATGGTCATCCCACTATTCGCAAATTTCATAATATACACATTTAAACTTTTAGGGTGCTAGTATTTATTGGAAATGTTGTCATTGATGTCAAAGGCATATAGGGATAATGGTGAATCTTCCAGATTTGGACAATACTCTCAATTAAGTTATGGAAGTTGACAAAGATGTAGTGGAGAAAATGAAGTTGTTATGTTTGATAATTTATCACATCTAAAGGAGATGTCTTTATTAGATCTAGATATATATAGAAGATAATCTTAAAAGAAGTAACTTGCAGATATATTATCTATATTATCTTTGGCTATATATGTGGAAAATAAAAAGAACCATGGAGCTGACAGCAAGGACTTGATTGGAGGCCGACCTCGTGATATTAGCATCTAATCATATAAATGCTGACCGACTCCTTTATGGTAAGCATAGCATTAAGAGAATAAGAATAAATTAAAGATGATATATATGGCGTGCCTCAAATATGTGAAGATATATGCTAAGAATAGTGATGAAAAGGAAGCAAATAGAGGTGTTGAAAACCAATGATTAAGAGATTTAAAGACTGTGATTAGAAAATATATTCTATGAAGGACTTTAATGAAAATAATGCAGTGATTCGTTTAAATAAGTGCCAAGTTTGCAATAAGAAAATAATATATATAAAAGTCAGCAATTAATTAAATTTAAAGTGAAAAATCAAAAAATTATAATTAGTGAAGAGGTGTGATCTGCAAAGGAGGTGTTTATTTATTATGAAAGGATATTTCTTTTTAGAAAGTTGCCTCTCTTTGGAAGAGGTGTGAAGACGATTTAAATAGATGCTGGTTTGGGAGTCGAGAGCAACAAGAAATTCAATAAATATTGTGAATAAATCACAGATCTAAAGGAAGAAAAGTATTAGAAAATGAAGTCTAATTCTTATGTGTTCTAATTGAAAGAATGTGTGATTAAACATAGAAAAGAACTTTAATGATACATTTTTCTGAGTAAAAGAGCAGACTAAGAAGAGATAAAAGGCAGAAAATTATGTGAAAATAATGCAATGATTATAAAAAAAAATTTGGTGCATATATTGGATCAGATTTGTGAGAAATATTGACATGATAATGACCAGATTGGTGAAAAGAAGTACATGATAGTGATCAAATTTGTGAAAAGAAAGAATGCATTTGTCATTAGATCAGATTTGTGATTTATGATGAGATATATAAGGAAGGAAGTTTGGATCAGATTTGTGGGGGTTGGAGCCTATCAAATAAAGGTTGAAGCCTGTTGCTTTGTTGGAGCTTAGTTTGTGTGTGGGTGTTGGAGCCTCCAATAGGTTGGAGCCTATCAAGTAGAGGTTGGAACCTCTTGCTTAGTTGGAGCTCAGTTTGTGTAGAGATTGGAGACTTTTATAGTAGGTTGAAGCCTAGAAGAAGACGAAGATTAATGTATTATATATAAGCAATATTATGCCATGGTTTTCTCTTGAAAGGGTTTCCATGTAAATCGTGTGTTCTCATTGTGTTCCTAATTGCTAGATCTTAGTTGAATGCTCTTATTGTGATTGGTTAAGTTTTGAAAAGTAAAAGACTGTTGGATACTGATTCACTGCCCCCCTCTTAGTATACTGATTCACCACCCCCCTCTTAGTATCACTGTGTGCTCAATAGCATCTGATCCATTCTTAGTGCATTTGTCTTTGTCTCTTTTTAGTATGAGAGACTCATTTCTCAAATGTTCCTCAATAGAGCAATATATGCACAATATTTCTTCTTCATTGTTGGTGACTCTCTCCTTTGGCTATGATTTATTGTTTGATCTATAATTGTTCATGTTCTAGCTTTTCTGCTCTATGTTTTTAGTTTTCTCCTTTTTCTATACTTCTCCAGGATTTTGTGATGTCCCCATCCTAGTCGGTGTGTTGTGTGGTTCCTATTATTTATCCTCTGAGGAGTGTGAGAGGATCATCACGAGGCTTGCTCGTGTTTGTAGCTTGTTTTGCGGAGGTTAGGCCAGCAGAGTGCATTTTCGGAACTTTCTATTTTTAGAAAGTTAGGTCATGAAGCTGCTATTTTGGGCAGGGCACCTGGTTCAACCATTCATTCAGAGTCGACCCAGTTAGCAGTTTGTTGATCAGACGGAGAAATAAGGAGTATTTAATGATTTATTAAATATTTAATATTTTGACTTTATAATAAAGTCACTTTATTGAAATATTTAAATATTTAATTAATTGGCCTGATTATAAAGTATTTATTATACTTTATAATAAAGTATTAAATTTTGACTTAATGAGTATTTAATATTCATTAAAAGGATGGACGCCAATTATTAATGATTTCTCCTAAAGTGAAAGTGCGAATTAAATCATTTAATTTAAATGATTATTTTAAAAGGAGTTGGGTCGAATTTTTATCAAGGAGTATATATTTTCACTCAAGGCAAAATCGAACCATTATGAGATTATTATTCGAATTTTGTCTTTTTGCTCTGAGCATTGGAGTTTGCAAACCCTAGGGTTTCTGGCAGACAAACGTTTCTGGAGAACGAAAACTCTTCAGGAATCAGGCAGACTGAGACTGTGAAATACCAGTTTAAGCTTGCACTTGGTGATTTCACACAGAGATCACAGACTGGATTCATTGATCGATTTATTCAGAGATAGCAGAGAATAATCATCTACCTATTGAGGCGACTTTAACAGAGATATATTTTACAGAGATCAGGCAGTATTTAGTGAGGCCGTACTTTTCTTGTTGCTGCTGTACCAGTCCGTACTGTTGTACCAGCAGGCCGTACTATTCATTCTCAGAGGAATACCTCTCTCCTTTTCGATCTCTGGCAGAGGGAACTTGGGCGGCTAGGTCTTTCAGAGTCTCAGCATCCTTTTTCAGAGACTGGAGAACATTGCAATCATTTGGCCGTACATTCTTCACACTTCCCAAGGCGGCTGCAAAAGAATCAGGTTTTCATGTAATAAATCTGTATTTCATTCATATCTCAGTATTTATCATTGTATATGCTCTGGAAGTGATAATAAATGATGCGCCTACCTTTAAAGAGCAAGATTTGAGTTATTTCTATGCACATTTATTTTTTATGAATTTTCTAGCAATTATTTAGTAAAATCGCAGCTTTCTTGATTTTCTCTAAAACCTCAAAAAAACACAAAAATTACAAAACTTGCAAAAACAAACAAATTTCAGTAGGGTTTTGAGAACCACCGGGGTTCTTCTGATTTCACTCTATTTTGCACACAATTTCCATCACATATTACTAGCTATAAAAATTTCTTATAGAGAGGCTCTTAATTCTAGCAATAGTCAAGAGATAAAGCATTCTACTCTTTGTTTCTCTATTAGTAGCCCCTCCAACTTCCACACCACCACTTTAAATATTTGTTCAAATTCTTTGATGGTTTCTCCCTTTTTTGAAGCCTCTCACTCATCTTATGTTTTTCGAAGGAGCCTTGATGAAATCAAAGTTATAGAGGAACTCATCTTTGACCTCTTGCTATTCTTGATCATTTGTGGGCACTTCTTCATATATCATCTTAGATCTTCGTCTCCGAGTGTCCTACAAAGTCGTAAAGTTTGGTTTGATTATTCCGGAATTTGTTTCTTTGCCATCTAGACTCCAAGACAATTATGTGTTTAGAGGCTTCTTTGGTTTCTTTGCCAAAAAATAGCAATTTCACTCCATTATTGTCCATGTTGTTAGTGATAGGTTCGTTGGGGTTGTTAATTGAGGTTTCTCCTTCACTTGTTTTTTGACCTCTTTCTTTTGTCTTTGGGTTTGTACGTTTCTTCTTTCCCAATACTCTAGAGTTCTTTTTGCACTTTTGTTGTTTTATTAATTTCTTGTTTTTGGCCTTATCTCTTTGTAATTAAATCTAAGAAAATTCCTTTAAACTCACAATCACTCACAAAATTGCTTTACTTTTTCTCTTCCTTCTTCCACAATTACTCTCTAAATATATCTTCTATAGTTACTTTCCTTGTCTTAAATGCCATGTGAGATCTAGTGGTTTGGAGATTGTTAGCTCTTCAAGGTGTCTCTTCGTCTTAGAAGATGCAACGTTAGGTAATTGTTCATTAGTTAGAGACATGTCATTAGATAATAGAGATTTACCTTCTTTTTTTCTTGGAAAACATTCATTGCATTCATGTCAAATTTATTGAGTATAGCGTCCTCATTGTCCTCCTCTTTCATTTTCTTTTGATATCCTACTCCTTTCAATAATCTCACACTATTTCTTCCCACATCGAGATAATCCATATTAAAATCTAGAGGCTTTAGTTTTGAAATTGGGGTTACTAAGCCTTCAAACCCTTCATTTATGGTAACCATAATGTTTGACAAATTATTTTTGAGAATGGCTATCAAGTCAAAAAATCTACTGCTAGAGCATGCTTGCTTCCATGCCTTCATTGAGCACTACAGTTCCCAAGTCCTTCCTTTTCTATCTCCTTAAAATTTTCATAATCCTTTAATTGTTTTGTTGTTCTTGTTAGGATTTCTTTGGGTTTTCGTACTTGGGTAGTCAAGCTCTTTGTTGTATCATCATATGTCAGCAGTTCTACTTGTCCTTCCAATTTGGGACCTTCCAAACCTTTTGCAACAACCATCCCAGCTCTCTCTAACGAGGCCCATCTACCTCTCTCTATCGTTTTTCTATATGTTTCCTCACTTTCTTGAATTTACTTTAACTTTGTCTCTTCTTCAATGCTCATTCCAATTGCCATCTTAATTTTCTCAAAGATCTCTCTTTGTCTCTTGCTATGTCTTTTGGCCATGGGTATTTTTGATTTGGTATACTATTAATCCTTTTTATCCATCCCTAATGATTTAAACTAAATCCCGCCTCAATGGTCACATCTCTTGGAGATCCTTTTTTAGGATCCCCTATTTTCTTGTAATAAAATAACTTGCACAATAGAATAATATGAAATGAAATATGCTGCAAAAAGTTGATAATAATATGCCACTTTGAGGGGGATATCTCCAACAGTCTGCAATAAGAAATCAATACTCAACATGATAATAATTAACCTATGCCTCCTATATATAGCATACTAATGCCTTGGACACCATCTAGGGTGACTTCGATACTTAAGTATAACGCCTAGGATGGCCTAAATACATATATGTGATTATAATCATGATTATGTAACTTATTTAAGAGTTAAGGTCACATCAAGACGATTACTCATAACACAATACACATTATAGGGTTAGGGGCATAACATTGCCCCCCTCTTTATAACTTTTTCTTTTTCTCTTCATCATCTCCTTTTTCCACTTTTGCTTTCTCTTATGTTGCTTCTTGTTCTTGGTCTTGTTCTTTTTTTTTTTGTTCTCATTCTTCTACTTCATTTTCTTTTTCTTTTTGGCTACTTTATGTGATGAAACACACACTTATATTGAGAGGGGCGGTGGGGGGGACGATGAATCAATATAGATCAAACTTTTATTTTCTCAACTTAATCAACCACAACAGTATTACCTCAAAACTTAATTACCCATAACAATAATATACATGCAAGATCTACTAATTAAGAACACAGGAAGAACACATGATTTTACATGGAAACCCTTACAGGAGAAAACCATAACAAAATATTGCTTTTATAATTTTTCTTTCAAATTTCATAGGCACCAACCCACTGAAGACTTCGATTGCCACCATTGAGCACCAACGCATCAAGAGATGCCAATCTCTTCTAATAAGAGGCACCAACCTCTCGATCTTCTCAATTAGGAGGCTTCAACCTCCAAATGAAGAATATGATAATTTATTTGCAACTTCCTCTTAGATATGCCCTTAACAATTGTTCACAAATCTGCAATACACTCACTCATAAGTTTGCAATATAGTCTTCAATATTTCTGCTCATAGAAATGCCATGATCTTGCTTTTATTTCTCTTCCCTTTTCACAAATTTTATGCTAAAACCCTCTCATAAATCTGCTTAAATATCTCTTGTAAATCTACTCAAATATCTTTTTATTTTATTTTTTCATATGAATGATTTTCCTTGAATTAGATTGCTTTTGCCTCTCCCTCAAACTTCTATGTATGCTCACCAAAATGTCTCTTCACCCAAGGGAGGCGACTCTCCAATGGGGGTTGGCCATACATCATTAAATGATTTAACTTAATTTAATTTTTACATGCCCAAGGTGGGCGCATCACTCTAGGGGGTCGTCGCACATTGGGAGGCCCTCAAAATTTGTTTTATTTTTAATTAAATAACCTTAAGTTTGGGGCAGCACCATGAGGGGGTCGTCCTGATTTTTTGATATTATTTTTTATCTTTTCTTTTCATATGAATGATTTTCCTTGAATTAGATTGCTTTTGCCTCTCCCTCAAACTTCTATGTATACTCACCAAAATGTCTCTTCATTGAAGGGAGGCGACTCTCCAATGGGGGTTGGCCATACATCATTAAATAATTTAACTTAATTTAATTTTTACATGCCCAAGGTGGGTGCATCACTCTAGGGGGTCGTCCCACTTTGGGAGGCCCTCAAAATTTGTTTTATTTTTAATTAAATAACCCCAAGTTTGGGGCAGCACCATGAGGGGGTTGTCCCGATTTTTTGATATTATTTTTTATTTTATGTAACCCTCCTCCAATAGGACGCTAGACATGGGTCGGCCCATGTATATAATATATCATTATTTTTGCAAATTCATTATTCCCTGACCATTGACAGGCCCTTTGACATTGATGACAACAATATTTCCAACAATCTCTCCCTTTGTCATTGATGACAACTCTACATAGAAATATTCTTGAAATGCAACAGGACCATAGTTTTCCCCCTGATTGACATGGTCCCCCTTACTCCACTTCTTTGTAATGTCCCCAATTTCGTGAGCATCAATTCCAAAGGGGTTTAGCCTATTCCTGACTTTCGTAGGCTAAGGAGCTTGGTTAGAGGGTCTTCTTCGGGCAGTGGTTGGCTTCTTTTACTGGATTCAGTGGATTGGAGAAATAAGGGAGATAATAATTAAATGAATTATTTGTAAGGTTATTTAAATAAATAAATATTATAAAGTAACCTATTTTTTAATTAATTTAGTAAAGTGATTTAAATAAAATATTATATCATAAAGTCACTAAAATAAAATAAAATATATCTTTTATCCCACATTGGCAAGAAAAGTGTTTGAGCTTTCACAGGAAAAGTATAAAAGGATCTTAAGGGCTCATTTGTGATTAGCCAGGAATTGATATGTGTTTTGAAGTTTTGGTTTGGTGAAGGAGCCAGCTAGGGTTTCTGCCATTAGTGGACCTTTGGGAACGAAACTCTCATTGGTTGAGCAACTTTGAGGCTGTGAAACTATCAGCTGAGATTGTTGCTAGTTGTGGGCTTCATTTCAAAAGTTCAACTTGTGCCTTCATTGCAAATTTTATGGCCCTTGGCCAAATTTGGAGATAGTGGTTTCATATCAGCTTATTGAAGCATTGATGAAGAATATTCTACAGCTGCATAACTGAGTAAATCGATTGAGGATGAAGGTTGCTAATTTGTGGACGAAATAAAGGCAGATTATTGGAGGCATCGGTGGCATAAAATATTCATATTCATTGAGGAGAAAATCGTGGGTCTGAGGGGCACATTGGCAGCCATCAATTTCCATATCAGACTTCATCTATTTGCAGATTGGGAGCATAATGTTCATCAATTTCTCTTGCTACCTTGGGCCCTGCCTTCCTAAGGTTTAGGTGATCATTCTTAATGCATAATAGGAGGTATAGGGTCTGTGAATTATTTATTGCATGAAGCTTCAGGTCTGAAACAGGGGCGGCTACCTTTGGGCATCAATTTGGCATCAAGGAGTCATCATTGCATGAGATAAGGCTGCCAACTCTTCACTGATCTGGAGGACGTCATAATCAGGTTTTTGATGTCAACTATATTTGTAATGCATAATTTTCTGAGTTGCTGCTGTAGGTGTCCATTTATATTCAGATTTGCATTATATTAGAATTTCATTGTAAAGCCAAGAGTCTTGGCCTACAATCTATATTAGAATTGTAATTGAATTGTATATTAAGAAAGGAAGAATAAGTTGCATGCCAATCATTGGGTGTAATGCTCATATCTACATTATTCTTAATCAGCATATTACTTATTAGTTTTCATGCCAAGTGTTTGACAAAATGTCAATTGGCTGTAGATGCACATTTTGGATGTAGAATTCATATATATGTATTTGGAAAGCCAAAGGAGAATTGCATTTGCATCTAGTTCATTGAATAGACATTGTAGTATTTATTTGCAAGCTTTTAGATTACATTTGACAACATTTCAAGCAAGCAAGCAAGCAAGCAAACTAAAAACACAGAAACAACTAGTAAAGAGATTGCAAGTGAAGTGTTCGACAATATTCCTTGAAGTAAACTTAAGCCAGATTTTGTAGGGAATTTCTACACTGGTTTAAGAAGTGTAAATATTGACATTTTGGTCCATTCCCTCTCCTTTAGGTGAAAAATCCTAAAGTGTTAGAAGGTCATAGTAACCAAGATCTTTGTTTTGCATTTTGGTAACACTTATGATATTCCTTGAGGGTAGAAATTTAGATTAGAAGTAGCAAGGGATATTACATTCTCCCCCTTTGGCATCAATGGCAAAGGCATCCTAGGGCTGAAAGAGAATGCAATGAGTAGCTCCCCTTGAACACATGTTTCTTTTAACGAACTTAGTGATTGTATGAGAGATATAACTTCCAATTTCTCCGTTAGGTACTCAAAAGTCTCCTTTGGAAGTGGCTTCATGAAAATATCTGCAACGTTTTCTTTTGTAGCAACATACTCCTACTTTACCTGTTGAACCATCTACTCTCTTAAGAAATGATATTTGAACGAAATATGCTTCGTCTTGGAGTGCATAACTAAATTCTTTGAGAAATTAATTGCACTTGTATTATCACATAATATGGAAATGGGATGCTCATACTGTAATGTCCCCTTTTTCATGAGCGATGGAGTTTAGAGGAATTAGCCTATTCCTGATCCTCGTAGGCTAATGGAGCTTGATAAGAGGGTCGTTTGGCAGATACCCGGTTGATTGGTTGGCTCGTTTCGTGATTCAGTCTACATATGGAGGTGTTCTAATGATTTCTTGATATGTTTCTATTTTTAGAAACCTCATGTTATAAAGTAATGTTATGTTTGCACTTTATGTTATGAATAATTATTTTGTTATAAAGTGCAAAATAATAAAATAATAAAATAAAATAAAATAATATTCCTTCTAGAAGGTGACTTGGGAAAGTTCTAGAAGGAGGCCGACCTCTTGAGGAAAAAGTATAAATAGACATCATGGGCTTCATTCTCATCATTCAGATTTGTTGTTGTTGATGTTGATGTTTGATGGTTGTGGAGCCTAGGGTTTCTGCAGTTTTCTTTGGCCATTGAGAACGAAAATTCTCAATTGGTGAGCAATTTTGAGGGTGTGAAATTTCACTTGAATTATTGCAGCTGGGAGAAAGTTACTTTAGACTTTCATTTGTGCTTCATTGGTTAAAACTTTGTGGCTTTGGCCAAGTTTTGTATGATATCGATTGGTGTTTGCTTTGGAGACATTTTGGAGTTCATAGTCTTCAACGAATTTGCATTGAGCAGGTCGATTTGCATTTATTCAGTCATTTCCAGAATTTTGATATATTATTATAGTCATCTTAGTCTACATATTAGTGCCACGATTTTGCATATATCTCCTTCATTTGGCATTGATTCTCCAAGAAGGTTGCAGCACTAGATTCTATAGTGAATGGAGATGATGTTTCATGCATTTTGAGGGTGGTTTGCAGCATCTACAATTTATTTAGAAGTCTGATATATTGCTTCTGGGGCATCATTGGAAGCATATTTTTGTTCGTATCTTCACTTAGAGGTGTCCTTTGGTTCTGGGTATTGTTGCATTCAATTGCTATTGCCGAGACAATCATTTCAAGGACAAATTTGAGGAGCTTAGAGGCTGTATTTATTTTTCTAAAATATTGTCAGGCAAGAACAGGGGCGGCTACTTGAGCAATTCGATTTGGGCTTGGAGAATATCATTTGAACTTGATGTTGATTGCTATATCATCTTTCATTCAAGGCACTTCTTGAGGCTAGGTTCTTCACATTTCTATCATCTTCTAGCATTGCATTTAGCATAGTTATATTTGTAGCTGTAGGTGTGCATTATGCCAGCATTATCATATTTTTGAAATTAATGTAAATGCTAAGAGTCTTGGCCAATTTGAGCATTGTATTGGATAATTATATTGCAATAAGGAGATACAAATTTGCTGATTACATATTGTTGTCAATGAGCATTGTAATATCATTTGTACTTAGCTTATTAGTATGCATGCCAAGTGTTTAACAAAATACCAGTTGGCTGTAGGTGATCATTTTTCATGATTAGAACTCATATATGCATTCAACTTTGTCAAAATAAGTTGCACATTCATGTTAGAACATTATTTAGACAATTTATAATCAGTTGCAAGCATCCTTATTGATGCTAAGTGAAGGAAAGTGCTATTAAAGCAAACTGAAATGTTATATCAGTCATATGACCCTTGTATGCAAAGTATTTGACGAAATTTTCAAGGCCAAAAATCAGAAATTTTCAATCAGATTTGAGCAGGGTCACTACACATACTCAACCTTAATGTTCTTCAAGGTTTGCTTCATCCAAAGGAATTGAGTGCAATAAGAAGCTACTGCAATATACTCTACTTCCATTGTGGATAGCGAAATTGATGCCTATTTCTTGTTTAGCCATGACACAAGACTATTGCCAAGAAATAATGCACCTCCACTTGTGCTTTTTCTATCATCAATAATGTCAACCCAATCCACATTCGTGTATGCTATGAGGGTGAGATATTCACGTTCTGGATACCACAATCCAAAGTCCATAGTGCCCTTTAAATATTTGAATATTCACTTTACCCCTTGCACATCAGTTTCCTTTGGTGCTGCCTTAAACCGTGCCACCAAACCAATTGCTTGCATAATATCAAGTCTTCTAGTGGTCACATACAATAAACTTCCAATATTGGACTTGTATAGAGATTGATTAGCATCAGGGGATTCATCATCCTTACTCAATTTGCATCCTGTAACCATGGGAGTGCTCATTGGATTGTAGTCCTCCACTTGAATTTCTTCAACATCTCCTTAATATACTTGGTTTGTGAAATGAATATCCCTGTCTTTGGTTAGAAAATTTGCAACCCAAGGAAGAAAGACAACTCACCAAGCATTGATATCTCAAACTCCTTTTGCATATTCATGGTAAATTTTTGGCACATTTTGTCATTGCCACCTCCAAAAATTATATCATCCATGTAGACTTGGGAAATTTTGATTACAAGTCCGATGAGGCAAGAACCCTTTAGCCACCAATCATGCTTCGTACTTGTCAAGTGTACCATCAATTTTGTACTTGACTTTGTACACCCATGTGCAGCCAATGAATTTCTTCCCTGGAGGAAGATCTGAAAGGACCCAAGTCTTATTTTTCATAAGACTTTGATGTTCTGTATCAATGGCCTTTTCCCATTTAGGTTTACTTGTCGCCTCTGCAAATTCTTGTGGTATGATCGGCCCTCAAGTAGTTCATCATTCCGAACATGACTAATGAGTTTTTCCCACCACTTAGGTCTCATTGTCAAACCTTGTCTATCCAAATCAACATGAGCATCATGTTGTAAAGACCATCTGGTAATATATCATTTGGATGCTCTTCCAGGTTCTCTTGCAGAAGATCATCTGGTACTGTTGGTGTAATGTGCTTGGGGGATTCCACATGTTTGGAATCGTTAGAGTCCCCCCTTCAGGTGTAACTAATGGGAGATAAACACCTAAGTCCTTATCCTTCAAAGGCTGATCCGCAATACTCTTGATGTTAGAAGACTTGAAAAAGCCAAACTTCTTCATCAATCACCACATCCCTGTTGAATGTCAAGCAGTCAGTGTGCACATCAATTAGCCGATAGGCTTTATGATTATCACTATACCTTGTGAGCATTAACTTTTGACTGTTGGAGTCCAATTTGGTTCTCTTAGCATTTGGAATCCAAACATATGTTGTAGAATCGAAAATCTTTAGATGGCTCACCTTTGGTTTCCTCCCAGACCATGCTTCCTCTGGGCTCTTCTCCTTCACTGCTTATGTCGGAGACCTGTTGAGAAGATAAACAACAGTATAAACTGCCTCATCCCAAAACCTCTTGGGAACATTACTGTTCTCCATCATACATTAGGCCATCTCCGTAATAATTTGATTCCGTCTCTCAACAACTCCATTCTATTGTGGAGTGTAAGGTTGTGGTGTATTGTCTTTTGATACTATGTTTAACACAAAAGTCCGTGAATTCTTGTGAGCAAATTTCACCCCCATTATTAGACCTATGAGTGATAAAAAATAACCAAACTCTTTTCCATGAATAATTTGAACTTCTAAAATTGTGTAAACAACTCTGATTTTTCTTTTAGGAAAAACACCCACATTTTCCTACTGAAATCATCAACAAATAATAGAAATTTCTTGGCACCCATGATTGATGAGGTATCCATTGGTCCACATACATTTGTATGAACCAATTGAAGGACCCTGTGAGCTCTCCAAGCTTGTCCTTTTGACAATGGAGATCTATGCTGCTTCCCTGCCTGGCACGCTCCGCAAACACCTTGAATATGCTGTTGGATGTTAGGTAAACTGTTCACCATATGCTCACGAGCCAGTTGAGAGAGATAATATAGGTTGAGATGCCCATAACGTTGATGCCACAAAGTATTGATCGCAAATGAAGTCTTGGCTACCAATGCATGCTCCTTAACCTCTCCAGTGTCAACTAGTCGATACAAACCATGGTCTTCAATGCCAATTGGTATAGTCTGCTTAGACTCCTTGTCAGCTATGTGGCACTTGTGCGTGCTGAAGATGACGTCCAACTTAGGACAATGGTGCATAATCTGACTCATTGAGAACAAATTTAGCTCCATTCCTGGTACATAATATACATTGAGGAAAAGAAGATTTTTTCCTCTAGATGTGAATTGGACATTACCTTTACCAACCACTATATACTCCTCACCACCACCAAAGATCATTGAATTTGACTAAGCTGCATAGTTAGTGAAACAATCCTTCCTGTTAGTGAAATGTTTGGATGTTGTAGAATCAATGTACAAAGCCGAGGACTTTGCATGATCTACTGGTCATTTGGCCATAAATGCAAAGAAGGCAGACTCCTTCTGCTCAAAATATTTTGCGACATGGCCTTTGGTTGAGACCCTCCATGGTTAGATTTCTCATTAGCCAACCTCTTTCTACATTGTTTCTTCATGGACCAAGTCTGCCACAATAGTGACATGCCATAGTCTTCAGATTCTTTGAAGAATCAAAATAACTCCATTGACATTTCTTTTGAAGCCACTTACCTTTGCTCTTGTCCTTGGCTGCGAAGGCCTGTTCAACAGTGGGTGTATCACTACTGCTGCCAAACTGTTTCTTCCATCTGTCCTACAACAAGAGTTTGTTGCACAAGTCACCAAACTTCAGGTCAACTGTTGTAGAAGTGATATTAAGAGTCTCAATAAAGCGCTCATATGAGCATGGTAAACTCTTCAGTGTGATAGCCACAATGTCTTCTTCTTCCATCTTGCGACCTATCGCTTCTAGTTGATCACAAATGTCTTTAATATTCATCAAGTGATCTTGCAAAGACATCTTCTTGTCCATCATGATCGAGAATAACACATTCTTTAGGAAGAGGGCCCTACCTTTGTGTGACGTTGTAGGTGCTTCCAAATCTCAGTTGAAGTCTTGCTTGAAGGAACCTCTGGAAGCATTTCATTTGTGACAGATAACTTGAGAAGCATAACCGCCTATCGATTACTTTCGTCAAATTTGTCCTGGTCCTTTCCCGCAATTGTGGGACATGTGTCTGTACCAAGGACAATCTAATCAAGGCACCTATATTCGAAGATGGTGAGCATCCACTATTTCTAGATATTGTAATTTTTGCCATTGAAACTTTGATTGCCTTCCAACATGATGTTGGGCAATGAAGCCTTCCCTCCCGTAATGTGAAGTCACAAAAAACGATGAAACCCTAGGTCTAAAAAAGAATATCAGAACCCTAGTTTGCACAAAGAGGCGAAAAGCCACAATTTTTGTCAAAAAATTGGAAAAATGATGCAAAAATAAGTGTTGTCACACTGCTGCAAAACCCACAAAAAATTTGTAAGAAAAAAATTTGTTAAAAAATCTTTGTACTAAATTCATACAAACACCCTTGGCACGATTCCCCGTGTCTTGCGTTGAATTCATCGCTTTATTGTCCGTAGAATTCACACATTAATTGATCTCGAAACTTGAGCTCTGATACCATAAAATAATTATGAACACACACAAAATTATTGGCAAGATAATTGATTGATTAAAATAAGCAAACGCATTCTTATATAGAACTACAAAGAGCTAATAATAGCAAGACTAATAAAAGCTAACTAAAAGAATAAAAGAATATACTTAAAGTATATTCTAATAGCTTATTTGACCATTAAACTAAATATAACAATATTATTTTAATAAGGTGATCTTTGGGAGTTGATGATATCCTCCAGAATTTCAGAGCTCTTTTCATACTTTATATTGCGATTTAATTGATCATTCAATTCCTCCAATTCCTTCCTCATGGAAACTTTTTCAAGCTCTAATTTCTCACACTCCAATTCCTTTGCCTTTAGCTTGTCTCTTACAACTTCTTCAATTAGTTTTGCTTCTTCAATTTGAATCTTCAAATCCATGATCATCTTTTCCGATTCTTCAAGATTATGAGGTGATTTTGCTTTAGTTTTGCTGTCCTCCTCTTCATCATCTTCGGTATATTCTTTCATATCTCTTTCTTCTTTCCTTATGTCTTCATCATCCTTTACCTCCACCATAAAGACTATCTCTTCTATATCACTATTGGAGAAGCTTCCATTGCTTTCTTCGGATGAGCTACTTGTTTCTTAAATATAGACTCTTTTTATGCCTTCGGAAATTCTTCTTTTCTTGCTTCCCTCATGTGCTCTTTTTCTTGTTATGATGACATTTCCTTCCTTTCCTTTTGTTGTATTCTTCTTCCTCTCCATGACTTTCACTCTTGACTTGTGGACATTAAGAAGTAAAATGACCTATTCTACCACAATTGAAACATTTGAGAGTATGCTTACCTTTGTGTTTGCTAGATCCTTTCTTGTGCTTCCTTACAAAATGTGCTTCTTCATCACTTGAATTTTCACTTGATATGTATCCTTTGTTCTTCACCTTCTTGGATGCTTTCAAGGCAGCTTCTCGTTTTGATGGCTTCTCCTTCTTCATCCTCATTTCGTATGCTGTGAGGATCTCATGTAACTCATCCATTTTCAAAGAGTCTAGATCTTAAAACCTTTTGCACAATTATTGTATCCTCAACCTTCTCTTGAAGACCATGAATAGTGTTGACGATTTCATCGACACGAAATAGATAGGCAGCAACATCTTCTTCGTCCTTCATCTTTAAGCTCTCAAATTGTCTCTTGTGGGTTCGAAGGTTGGCCTTCTTAACCTTGTTGTCTCCTTCATATGTATTTTTCAATTTTGCCACATGTCCTTAGTTGATTTGTAGTGCATAACCTTCACAAACTCTAATTTGGATAATCCACACAAGATTGCATTTTTGGCTTTGGCATTGTTCTTGGTCACTCTCTTTTCAGCATTCAAAGAAGTCTCCATCCTTGTGCTCCAAAAGGCATAATTCATTCCATCAAATAGTGGTGCCCTATATTAGGAATACCCATATCGTTCAGCCATGTGTGCTTCCAAGATCTAGCTTCAAGAGATTAAACTCTTTCCAAAGGAACTTGAAATGATATATTCGATATTCGTTATTTACAAAGGAGACAAAAGCTCCTTAAATAATACAATACAGGATGATGTTTCTAAAAAGAAACAGTCGTTAACAAAAGTAAATAATTGAAAATTACTAAAAACTAACATAAGCAGACTAGTTTAACTGAAAGTAAACTATTGACTAACTAAAGGGTAAGATGACCATTAAATAATACAATAATACTTTAATACCCTCCCTTAATGGTCATCCTACTAACTACACCAAGTTTATTCCAAAACTTTACAAATTTATCCGAATTGAGAGACTTTGTGAGAATGTTCACACTCTGATCCTCAGTTGGAACATACTGCAAAATCATAGAGCCATCTTCAACAAACTATTTGATGAAGTGGCAACAAAGCTCAACGTGCTTGGTTCGCTCATGGAAGACTAGATTCTTAGCAAGTTTGAGAACCCCTTGATTATCACAAAGCAGGGGTGAGGGCCCTGCTTGAGACATCTGCATGTCAACAAGCATCCTTCGAAGCCATATTGCCTCACATGCTGCCTTAAGTGTTCCTTAATACTCTACTTCGGTTGAGGAAAGAGCAACTGCTTGCTGCTTCTTTCTTATCCATGTGATTGCACCTATACAAAGATTGAAAACATACCCAAAAGTGGACTTCTTGTCATCAACTGAACCTGCCCAATTTGAGTCTGTAAAGCCAACTATTCTAGGATCTTTGCATTTGTTATATAGAATGCCAAAGTCAGGTGTCCATTTGACATATTGCAATACTTGCTTCGCGGCAACCCAGTGTTCTGTCTTCGGAGCAGTCATGAAACGAGAAATGTAACTCACAGTAAAATTGAGGCTGCCCACAAGTTGCTTGAACCCAGACTCATTTACCACTGAAGAGTTTGATTTGGTTGAAAGTTTCAACCCCTTCTCCATAGGAGTAGACGATATTTTGCAATCTTCCATCCTAAATTTTTCAAGCAAACTCCTGGCATACTTCGATTGAGAAATGAAGATACTACTACCTGTCTGCCAAACTTCTACACCAAGACAATATCTGTAGGAGTGTAATGTCCCCTTTCTAAAGGAAACATTGAAACACGAATCTTGCATTCAAAGTATTTCTCAAGGAGACATTGGAAACGTTAGAGATCAATAAATTCCAGTAATAACATCCAATAAGATCAAGATGATATAAATATTTTGTTCTTGTCCAAAGTTTATTCATTTCCTCCTTATCACTTTATGATTCTAAATCATATATTTAATAAAAACATCAAAGTAGATATCAATCATCTTTCAAGATCCCATAGATGGAATTATGTTATACCACTTATCATCCTTGTGAATGGACAGAGTTATTATTACTTATGAATCTCAATAATTGCCACTAACATCATTATTGCATAATCGCCTATAAAACATACATCTATATACGTATCCACATATAAATATATAATCCATAATCATTACTAATTATTTATATATATATATTTATTTCATATATATATATATACTATAATCATTACTAATTATTTATAATATATTTATATATTAACAATCACATTTAAACTTACCTAAACTAGCACACCTCTGATTTCTGACTCAGTTTGCTAACAGTGATTTTAGCATATATCTATCTTAATTCCCCATATGGTAATAATTACTTCCAGCGGTGACGATTTTTCTTTCCTTCTATCCGACTGAATATGAATATGAATAATCCTTAGCAAGATAAGATTTCATATATTCTATTATGCCGGCTTTGTTCTCTTTTAATGCCCGTTTTTCCTATTTCTCCTTTTAGACTTGCATTGCCCTTACTGTTATTGTACTGCAGAGATATGTCAGCTTTTTCTTCATTCCATGTCCCCCCCATACCACACACTTCTTATTCCATTTATTTCTCTATGTCTCTATGAAGAGACATCCTTTTCAAGAGATATGCCTTTTCAGAAATACGTGGCCTTTTGTTTAATTCTTTATGCTTGCCATAAGCTTAATGATTGTCTTCAATGATAATCGCTACCCTTGACGTGTAGAAATCACTATTAATCGTTGCCTTTTGTAGATGAGTCACTGCTATCTATGAAGCGTTGCTTTTAATACATTCGTTTCCTTAATACGACTCATTCATTCCATAATATTGTTTTGTTTCCTTTTAAAGCAGTTGCGGCAGAGGACATAATATAATCGTTGCTTGCTTGAATATTAGTCATTTCTTAACTAATTACTTCTCTTGGATTTTAAACAAAATACTATTGCTTACGTGGATGCTAATTACTTTTTAGCAATGCACTTGCTGCTGCTCATGCGTATGTTCAAATATCTTGAAATATATTTATTCTTATATTAGGTTTCTCTATTAGTTTTCTTTTACATATATTTATAATATTTATTATATAATTATAATGATAATAATATTAAGTTGTTAATACTTATATTTTATATTTATAATTACAATTGTAATATTATTGCTATAATATATATTTTCCATATTTATTTTATTATTTAAATATTTATATTTTAATATCCATTATATTCAGAGCTGTTTGTTTTATTATAATTATAATATGTTTTTGTTTCATTTTAATCTTGTATATTATTATTCATATATTCGTATATTTACCATATTGTTTGATGTTAGTTATATATTTTAATACTTAGTATATCATAATATTCATGATATTTAAATTATTACTTGTTTAGGTAATATTATCCCAGATAATTATAATTATAATAATAATACTGAGATTACTTACATTTCTATTTTGATATTTATTTGATTTTGCTATTTGTACTTCAGTGTTATTTTGGTGCTACGATTTTGGGGACATGACAAGGAGACCCAAGTTTGTCATCTCAAATCCCTGACGCAAATTTTACTTGATCCGTTCAATCAAATGTAAGCTATTGCCAATAATGATGATATCACTACTAGTGTTCTTGACATACAAATTTGCATCGGAGGGACTCCTGTCAAACTTCAGGTACCATGCCCTGGGTGCTTGCTTTAGGCCATAAAGAGCCTTCAACAATTATCATACCTTGTGCTCTTTTCCCGCAACCTTAAAACTGGGAGGCTGCGTCATGTATACCTCTTCCTCCAAATCTCCATTGAGGAAGGCACTTTTCACGTCCATCTGATAGACCTTCCAGCCAAAATGTGTTGCCATGGCTAGGACAAGTCGAATGGTGCTCAACTTGGCTATGGGAGCAAAGGATTCCTCATAATCAATACCTTCTCTCTGTGAGAACCCCTTAGCTAGCAACCAAGCCTTGTATTCATCTAGTGTTCCATCAACCTTGTATTTGACCTTGTAGACCCATTTGCAACCAATAGGTTTTCTTCCCTGGTGGAAGATCTGATAGAAACCATGTGTTGTTTTTCAAGAAACTATGATGCTCAAAATACATAGCCTTTTCCCATTTAGGTTTACCCTTGGCCTCCAAATACTGTTGGGGCTCATAAACACTCTGAATGTTGGCCATAAGAGCAAAGCTTACTATGTTCTTTTTGTGCTTGCCTCTAGACAAGCATCCCTCAACAAGCTCATCATCATGAACATCACCAAAGAGCTTCACCCACCACTTAGGACGAGGAGCAGATGTATTAGCTTCCAAATTAGAATGAGCATCATTATGACTTGGGTTGCCTGGAATAATAGCATTTGGATGGTGATCTAGATTATCCTGAGGAAAATCTGTTGATACAAAATCTTGCCTAGGAGATTCCACAATGGTAGAATCATTAGAGTCCCTCCTTGGTGGTAGAGGATCTTGTTTGGGAGATTCTACAATGTCTAAAGCATCAAAATCCCTCCCTTCAGGTGGAGCTATTGAAAGCTTAGCTCCCAAATCCTTGGTCTTTAGAGGCTGATTGTCAAGACACTTGATGGGAGAAGGGAGCAAAAAGGGCCCACCTTCCTCATCAAACACAACATCTCTATTGAATGTCAAACGAGCAATAGCCACATCAATCAACCGATAGGCCTTGTGATTGTCACTGTATCCAGTTAGCATCAATTTCTGGCTCTTGGAATCCAACTTGGTTCTCTTGGCATCTAGAACCCAAACATATGCAGTCGAACCAAAAACCTTGGGGTGAGTGATTTTTGGTTTCCTCCCAGACCATGCTTCCTCTAGGGTCATCTTCTTAACGGCCTGTGTGGGAGACCGGTTAAGAAGGTATACTATAGTATATACTGCTTCAACTCAAAAAAAAAATTGAACATTCTTGTTCTCCAACATACAATAGGCCATTGTGATGGTACGATTATTTCGCTCAACAACACCATTTTGTTGAGGGGTATAGGGTGTGGTAAGCTAGTGTCTATGCTGTGTTTTGCACAGAAGTCAATGAACTGGTTGGAATAGAATTCACCCCCATTATCTGTCCTAAGAGTGATGATTTGACATATAGACTCTTTTTCAACTAATGCTTTAAACTTCTGAAATTCATTAAATACTTGTGACTTCGCTTTGAGAAAGTACACCCACATTTTTCTGCTAAAATCATCAACAAACATGAGAGACTACCTGGCACCAAATGCAGTATTCATTGGTCCACAAACGTCTGCATGAACTAGCTGTAGAACCTATGATGCTTTCCAAGACTTTCCATTTGAAAATGGAGTACGATGCTGCTTCCCTGCTTGGCAAGCTTCACAAACACCATGTGTCTGTTGCTGAATCTCAGGTAAGCCTTCTACCAAATTCTCTTGAGCCAGTTGAGAGAGGTAGGCAATATTGAGATGCCCATACTGCTGATGCCAAAGAGTGCTGATAGATGAGCTCCTCACAACTAGCGCATTCTCCAGAGGATCTCCAGTATCAACCAACCGATACAAACCATGATCCTCAAGCCTAACTGCCACAGTTCTCTTGGACTCCTTATCAACAATTCGACACTTGTGTGAACTGAAAATGATGTCCAACTTCGGATTATCGCATAATTTACTCACCGAGAGCAGATTGAGCTTCATGACCAACATGTAGTATACATTGAGAAATATTAAATTTCTCCCACTAGATGTGATTTGAACGTTGCCTTTGCCGACAGCTGTATACTCTTTGCCACCACCAAAGATGACGGAATTGGAGCAACCTATATTCTCCGTGAACCAATATCTCATGTTTGTAAACTGCCGAGATGCTCCAGAATCAATGTACCATGCAGATGATTTGACACTATCTGTTGGGCGTTTAGCCATCAATCGATAAGAGGTAGACTATTGTTTAGACTGCATAGATGCCATCCCTCCCATTTTCCAAAAGCACGAAAAATGAGGAAAAAGGCTTAGTTCAACTTCAAAAACTCAATATTTTATTTTTATTGTTAGAATTTTTTTTCTTCAAAAATTCCTTCAAAATCAAGCACAATTATTTAGAAACCCTAAAATGTGCAGAAAAATAGCCTTAGCACAAAATCGTGAAATTTGCAGAAAGCCCTTGTAGCGAGCATAAAAGAGCAAAAAAGGGCACGAATCTGCACCAAAACAGCAAGTCGCAAGCAAAAACTTGTCAAGAATTGCTCAAAACCCATCAAAGAAGTTGCGTTTTATTTTTCCTTTAAAGAAAATTGCCCAGAAACAAAAACTTTCTCATCACAGAAAGCCCTAATAGTGCCTTTCAAAAAACCGTTAGGAAATCAACCAGTTGCAGGTCGCGCACGCACGCAAGAGAGAAAAAAGAAACAAATCACGACTAGAAAATCCCCTCAAACTAGAAAATGTGAGCACAAAAGAAATTCGCAATTTGCTGCCAAAAAACCCCGATTTTTTAAAAAAAAAAACCAATGCAATTTCACCCTATGTAGTCACACGATTCATAGATAAAAATCCCTCTTGATTTTTAGCAAATAAAACAGACATGATTTTTTTTCGGAGTTCAAGTTTGTGATCTGCAGTAAAAAATCTCAAAAATGTGCTTGAAAAACTATCCTTAAAAAATATTTCAATTTTTTTCTTTTAAATTGTCAATTTTTTATTTTTATTTTTAAAAAAATTTTTGAAAAATCTTCAAGTAATCAGCCACAAATTTTTATTGCTTGAAAAATTCACCAAAAAAGAGCCTATTCTCATATACCATGAAATGATAATTGATATTTGATATTCGTTATTTACAAAGGAGATGAAAGCTCCTTAAATAATACAATACAAAGGAGATGAAAGCTCCTTAAATAATACAATACAGGACAATGTTTTTTCTAAAAAGAAACAATTGTTAACAAATGTAAATAACTGAAAATTACTAAAAGCTAACAGAAGTAGACTGGTTTAACTGAAAGTAAACTACTAACTAACTAAAGGCTAAGATGACCATTAAATAATACAATAATACTTTAATAGAACTTGCTCTGATACCAATTGATAAAACACACACTTATATTGAAGGGGGGTGGGAAGGGGCAGTCCGGGAAGGGGGGGGGGGTGGGTGAATTAGTTCATTCCCCACCATTGAGCACAAACCCAGTAAGAGACACCAACCTCTCAATTTCCTCAATTAGGAGGCTCCAACCTCCAAATGAATAATATGATAATTTATTTGCAATTTCATCTTAGATCTGTAGTTAACAATTGCTCACAATTTTTTTTTTTGATGGGATGGAGAGCAGTGTGAGGAGCGGGAAGAAACATAGGGCCCTTTTTTGGAAAATTACTGAAGGAGTTGGAGACGACGATGGCGATCTTGATGGTCTTGGGCACTCTTGGCCGCTGCTTCTCTCCCCTACGATTGTTCCCATGGGGTGTGTTGGAAGTGTGGTGTGGAAAAGAGCTTGGTGAGCGCAGGGTGGGCTGAGGAACGCATTTTTCTTTGTTGCTTCTTCTGTGGGTGTCCCAGACCTAGTCGGTTTTCTTGTTGAGGGTGGGTCTATTTTGAACCTTTTTGAGCTGCATATTCTTCTTGTGCCAGGGGACTCTTCCTGCTGTCGGCGTGGGTCTCTGGCGAGGCCCTACTTGGTTGTTGCTTCCAGATTTGTGTGTTTGGTGGCTTTTGTCATGTTCCTTTTTGTGGACACGCCTTTGGTTTTGGTTTGTTGCTTTGGCTGCTTTATTAGGCTTGGTTTGTTCGTTTGTCGTTTATGGCCTTTTTGGGCTTCCTTGGAGGTTGTTTTGCGTTGCTTCCTTGTTGGAAGGCATTGCCGTGGTTTGCTTACTCTGGCTTCTCAGTTCTTTTCTTGGAGTTTGGTTGTTGTTGGGTTTTTTGCTCATGGGTATTGTTCTCATTATTGCTCTAGGCTTGCCCTCTTCTTTTAGTGGTAAGAGTGTTTTTCCCCCTTGCTGTGGATTGCTTGCTATGGCTTCTCAATATTTTACTGTGAGCTTGGTTGGTGTGGGGTTTTTCCACATGGGTATTCTTCTAGCTATTGCTTTGGGCTTGCCCTATTCTTGTGATGGTAAGATTATTTTTTCTAGCAGTGTGTCTGCTTAGGTTTTGGTCAACCTTGAGGGTCTTGTGGACTGTTATTCATACATTATTATTGACAGACCTCATTTGGCTCTGGATTCCTTGTTCATTCCTGCTTGTGAGAAGGCGTTCCTCTTCCTGGGTCTCTCAGGGGGTTTCCCTTGTCTACCTGCCTATGGTGCGCTTGGTTTTTTTGGTAGTGCGTCTTCTCAAGGGGATGTCATGCTCCTCTTGCTCTTGTTGCTCATTGCAAGATTTGTGAAGTTTGGCGCGGTCCTCAATGTGAGTTTTATGCTTGGATGTTGGTATTGGCCTACTACTGGCCTTTTGTGGCAGAGATGTTTTGGAGGGGTGGTCCTGGAAGCCTTGGCTATTTGATCTGCTCATTTGGTTTCTAAGGTCACGATCTTGAGGGACGGGGTTGTCCCTTTTTTGTTTCTTTTGGCTGGGGTGTTTTCCATGCCTATCATGCAAATCCAATATCTCGTGAAGATTAAGGGTGTTGTTCTTGTCCCTTCTTTTGGTTTATTTTCTCCTTTGTAGCCTGCTTTGACTGGTTCTTTTATTGAGGTGGAGATCCATTCTATGCTGCTCTTTTTGAGGTGGAGCTGGGGTTTGATTATAAGGGGTTTTTGTGGAAAGGGATTATTTTTTCCCTTTCGTTTCTTTTGTGTTTAGTGCCGAACATTTGGAGTTGTTGCACAAGGGTTGTAGCCCTAGGTACAGTGTTTTAAGCTGTTGGGTCTCGTTGGGTTTCCCCTATTTCTGTCGGGTGGTCTGTTTCTAGTAGATTTCCTTTGTTTTTGTTGCCTGTGTTCTTGCAGTTGGTCTCTCGATTCTATGCTCCAGTCAAAAGCATAAGTTTGTAGGTTGTTCTACCGTTTATATGCTTCGGTCAAAAGCATAAGTTTGTGGTTTGTTCCTCCCTGTCTCACTTCTTGTGAGTCCTGTTTTTGTGGTCTCACTTTTCGTGAGCCACCTCTACCTCTATGGCTGCTTTGTTATAGGTACTGGCCCTTCGAGTCTTAATCTAATCAAAACAACTGCTCACAAACCTGCAATACACTCACTCATAAATCTGCAATATAGTCTTCAATATTTCTACTCATAGAAACGTCATGATCGTCCTTCATTTCTTTTCTCTTTTCTTAAAATTTATGCTAAAACTGTATCATAAATTTGTTTAAATATCTCTTGTAAATCTGCTTAAATATCTTTTTAGTTTTGCTTTTCATATGAATGATTTTCCTCGAATTTGATTGCTTTTGCTTCTCCCTCCAACTTCTATTTATACTTACCAAAATGTCTCTTCACCCAAGGGAGGCGACTCTCCAAGGGGGATCGGCCATATGTCATTAAATAATTTTTATTTTATTTTCTTTTTACATGCCCAGGGTGGGTGCATCACTCTAGGAGGTCAATCCACTTTGGGAAGCCCTCAAAAAAATTATTTTATTTTTAGTTAAATAACCCCAAGTTTGGGGTGGCACCATGAGGGGGTTGTCCAAATATTTCGATATTATTTTTTATTTTATTTAACACTCCTCCAATAGGGCACTAGACATGGATCACCGATGTAAATAATTATTATTTTTGCAAATTTATTATCTCCTCACCATTGATAGGGCCCTTTGACATCAATGACAACAATATTTCCAACAATATGCTGTGAAAAAGTGAAAAAAAAAACAATTTTGAACAAAATCACATAATTGAAGCCCAAATACTTTAAATTTTTTATTGTAGCTTACCCAGCCTAGGTCGCAATTACCCAAACAATTGGCTTATATTTAGCCTTGAGAGCAAATGTATTGGAAACCCTAATTATGCAATAAATCGCTTATTTGTGCTCTAATTACTTTGAAATCTAAATTGTAGAGGCATCAATTAATTCTTGTAAAACCCTTTAAAAATCAGAAACAAATTCACTTAGATTAGAGAGATGTTTTTCAAAAAAATAATTGGCCAAAACCCTAATTCTGTAATAAATCACCTTTTTAGCTTCAATTTCTTTGGAATTGTTATTGTAGACACCTAAACATGTTATTGAAGAACCCTTTAAAAATCAGGAAAACGATTGCCCCTGTAAGAAATATGTTATTTCCAATAGAAACTTTAATTTTGTAATAAATCCTCTAATACTTCTCCAATTTCTCTAAAAATTGGATTGAAAATGCTTCAATATTGCCTTGAAAAGCCCTCCAAAAATAAAGAAAAAATTTGCCAACATCTGGAAGATATGTGCTTCACAAAATGACCTGCAAGATTGAAAGAAAATGCCTTTCCTACATGGTGCCAAGATCATGCTTTGACACCACTTGTAATAAAATAATTTGCACAATAGAAGATATAATATGAAATATGCTGCAAATACTTGATGATAATATGCCACTTTGAGGGGGCAACCTCTTAATCCACTTCAAAGGGGATACCTCCAATATTGTTGAATAAGAACACACTACTAAACATGATGATAATAACTAACCTATACCATACTTATGTCTTGGAGACCATCTAGGCCGACTTAGATACTTATAACTCCTAGGATGACCTAAATACATACATAAGATTATAATAATGATTATGTAACTTATTTTAAGAGTTAGGGTAGCCACAAGTAGACTACTCATAACACGATACAAACTATATGGTTAGGACATACCATTGCTGCTCTCTTTACAAAAAAAAAGCCCTTACTCATGGTGCCAAGATCATGCTTTGATACCACTTGCAATGAAATAACTTGCACAATAGAAGAATATGATAGGAAACATGCTGAAAATATGTGATAATTATATGTCACTTCAAGGGGGCAACCTCCTAATGCACTTTGAGGGGGATATCTCTAATATTCTTGAATAAGAGCACAATACTCAACATGACCATAATAACTAACCTATACCTCCTGTATATACCATACTTATGCTTTGGATACCACCTAGGCCAAATTAGATACTTAAGTATAACTCCTCGGATGACCTAAATACATATATATGATTATAATAATTATGTAACTTATTTAAGAGTTAAGGTAGCCAGAAGCCGACTACTCATACAACAATACAAACTATATGGTTAGGGGCCATAGCATTGTCCCCCTCTTTACAAAAGCATTGTTGTCAATGCTTTTTTTAATTTCTTCTTGTTCTTCATCTCCACTTTATGCTTTCAGTTCTTCTCTTCTTGCTTCTTGGTCTTCTTTTTCTTCTTGCTCTTATTCTTACTCTTATTCTTGTTCTGCGTTTCCTTCTTTTTCTTTTCTTTTTTTCTACTTATTGTCCTTGTTCTTTTTTCGTTTTCTTATTTTTTTGGCTACATTTTGTTGTGAAGAAGTTCCAGAAAAATAATTTTGCAATAAATCACACCAATAAAGTCCAAATCATAGAAGCATAAATCTTCAAAAAATCACAAAAATCCCGATTTTTAAAATTTCTTCGACCGAAACGATTTTTTCCAAAAATCTCAATTTAATCAATCGTTATTTTCAACAATGGTCAACGATTTTCAAGGGTTTAAATTTCAAAAAAATCACATAAAATCGGGACAAATTTGCCCAACCAACCCATCGTGAAACCTTAATCGTGCGAAATCACTATTTAATTAGGTTGTTTCATTGATTTTAGCACAAAACTGAGTATTGACCATTGGGATTGTTAAATTTAATGATCAGATTGACATGTACAGAAACTAATCCAAATCAGACACAATAACACAGTAGATACCCTGGGAAAACCCTCCTCTTGAGGGAGAAAAAAACACAGCAACAATATATCACTTATATATTATATCTCAACAAGGAAGATCTCCTTTTACAATAGGCCAATATGAAGGCCAGATACGAGCATCAAAGAAAGATGCAACACAGCCAACACAGAATAATTGTGATACAGCCTCAAGAGATATCAAACTGCCTTGAAGAAATCCGTGCCAAGTACTGATGAAGTGGAATGCGAATGAGTGAATATGGATGATCGAATGAGATGTTATGAATGGTAATATATACAATGGAGGAGGACGCAACCCTTCATAACAACATGTCGGCTTCACTCAAGAGACATGACTTCAAATAAGTGAAGGGTCGGCTACATAGAAAAACATGCCTCCAATAGCAAACATTAAATACAATAACAATTATTAAATATATCAAGGAGATCACGCCAAACAAGAGATCGACCTTCAATGCAAATTGAGCCTTATCCAAATATAATCTCACAATTCAAACAGCTGTTAGGCTATGATTTGAATTGCCTTCAATTTATTGAATCTGGAAGAAGCAGCTTGACGCTGCAAACATCAACACTCCCTCTCAGCTAGGGATGATACTTCCAATTGCATAAGACATATCACCTCATCGTGATGTCTACCACTATGGCTACAGCCACTATGGCTACAGCCGTAAGTGAAAAGAAGAATATCACCTCATTGTGATATTAGATATTAGATATCGCCTCAACATGATATCAGCCGCCAATGAGCTGACCATGCTATGAGATTGTGTGCAAGTGTTCATCACTTTAGCATTGATGTTGTCACCTCAACATGACTTTCACCATGGCTCTCCTAGAGGGGTGAAACACAAATTACAAAATGTTGTCATGGATCACTGCGTGACATCGACTGTGAGCTCTTTTAGGAGGTGGAAACAAGGGCTTTCACCTCAAGCAATCTCAAAAGAGAAATGCATTAACAAGGAGATTTCACCAGGCTTCTCTCCATAGAGGGAAAGAACTCATTAAACAAGAGATTTCACCTCGAACTTCTCTCATAGAGAAGAACTCATTAACCAAGGCTCACTGATGCTGAGACTCTTTCTCAGTTAAGGTTGGATTCTCCACCATACCAAGCTTATCTTGAAATACACCCGAGCTTTACATCACGGAGAGAGAGGAAGCATTGAATTAGCCATTAAAAGCTTCGCGCTTCGATGTTGATATACCTCAACTATATAGCCTTCTGCAGTACCATATCTCTAATACAGTGGTACTTGATCTCAGCTTTAGCGTTTGTCATGGGAACGCGAGGGATTAATGAATAAAAGCTTCTAAAGAGCTCACGATTATCTGTGAAGCGGATGATGGTAAAGGCTCCATTGATTGTCAAACAATCTGCAAAGGGCTTACGAGAGCCATAGCCTTTCACGAGGTTGCCATACAAGCTGCAATATACTTTCTGCCTGGCGTACTCAATGGCAATGCTCCTGATGAAATTTTGCTTCCTCTTTGCGGGGATATCATACTTGAGGGCCCAAAGGCGGAAGCAACAACTAGAGGTGCTTCTTTAGATCACGTGACACACCACAGCAATCCAAAATCCCGGTGCAGCAAAGCATGGCTCAAGTTTGCTTCGAGGAAGAATACCTACAGCCCATATCCAATTGTGCCCACGCGCCAAGTATCTCGAGGGATATGTTTAGCTGCAACAAGATGTATCTGTCTCGGCCTACACATGAACTGGCTAAGTGCACTCACAGCATAACAGATATCTGGTCTAGTGTTAACTAGATACATCAAGGACCCAATCAATTGTCTATATCATGTAGGATCCACCAAGTCTGAACTAGTTACAGCCTCCTTCAATTTATTTAGGTTGGTCTCTGTAAAGATCTAGACCAATTTTTTTTTTTGTTTTTCCAATTACAATTACAATCAACATGCACCCGTTAAGGTTAGCTCTAAACCAAAACGATGCGGAAAGCAATTCTAACGAAGGATGTACACCAGGATCCCAAGGTTGGGCAAGGTTTGAGCATATGGTCAGAGGATCTGATGCAATACAGAACTGGAAGGGAACTCTAACCAAGAATGCGTCTAGGATAGACAAGCATATGGTCAGAGGATCTTATGCATGATGAGCTGAAAATAACTCTAACCAAGATGGCGCTGAGAGATGGCGAGCATATGGTCAGAGGGTCTCTAAGGCTATTAACTGAAAGTAAATAGGCAGCAAGCCAGCCTCTTCCACTTATTCAGCGGGAATTACAAGTAAGTCAAAGAGAAGAAGCAAGAAGTGCTGACAGTACTACTGTTCAGCTTACAATGAATTAGAGAGCCCAAATTTCATCAAACGAAACACGTACAGCTCCTAGGATGATGGCGCCCAAGAAGGAATAGTAAAACCAACCCAAAATACTCACATTAATTTTGCACGGAATTCAAGACATCTTCAGAAATGTACGACCCTCAAGGAGGGGCGATTTTGCTCCATAAAATCCAATACATGAAAATAAAATCTGAAACTTGGCACACAAGGTCGCCCCTCTCAACTAGTTGCTATTTTTCAAGCAAGAAGATGAGCCAAGCTAGGAGGTGTGCTTTCCTCGAAGCAATTCTGTCAGCATTTCGGCAGCATAACTTTATTGAAAATATGAGATGATCAAATGAAGAGAAAAGGCCTCCTTAAATAGACTTGCCAAGCGTCTAGAAGGGCGCCCAATGTAGTCAAACAATATTTCAAATTTGAGTTGACCCTTATCCCTCCACAAGTGGCGTCCAAACTCATAAATGCAATATTTCATTAATTTAAAATTATCTCTCTTCCAAAAGTTGGCATCCAAATCTCCCTTTACATTGTTGAACCTTTGAAATATTTAGTCTTTCTCTTGATGAGTCATTCACCCATAAAGTCCCTTTTTTAAAACAACATAAAGTTATAATGCTAGACCTAGGGGGTTATAATATTAAAATATAACATTATAAGATGAAAATAACTTATCTCTCCATGAAAAATGCACCAAAAGGCCAAAAATCCCAATACAAACTGAACTGGCTAAAGAAGAGAGCCAACTGCACTATAGCCAACAGGACCACTGCCAGAAATAGAATTTACTAAAAATATTAAATTCATGAAGTTGCTCAAAACACCAAACTAATTATACTACTTCGAAGCTCTCTGAAAACCCAGAAAGAATCTGCAACCCAATCACAAAACTTCAAGCAACAACCTCCTCAAAAACAGGAAACCCTAATTTCTCCCTCCGAGTAGCCCACGGGTCTCTGAAATAGGCCAACGGTCAGCTTAATCGATCACAATTGAGAAGGGGACATTACAGTCCGCCCTCCCCAAGATTGCTTGCCCTCAAGCAAT
>VDFB02380214.1:0-15267 GCA_007258455.2 Sequoia sempervirens | reverse complement strand
TCATTTTGCATCTCTTTCGCAAATCTCTTGCACATAACTTCATTTCCTCCAAAAATTATGTCATCAATATACACAACTGCAATCAAAATTTGATCTTTTACAACTTTGAAATAAAGATTACTATCTCCGATACCTTTATTGAAACCTTGTTGCAATAAGTACTTATCTAATCTTGTATACCAAGCTCTAGGAGCTTGTTTCAATCCATATAATTCCTTCTTCAATCTGTAGACCATATCAATATTATCTGATAATTGAAATCCTTCTAGTTGTTCAATATAAACCTCTTCTTCCAACTCACCATTCAATAATGTAGACTTTGCATCCATCTGATAAACTTTGAAATCCTTGTATGCTGTAAAAGCCAAAACATCCTAATAGCTTCCATTCTTGCCACTGGAGAAAATGTCTCCTCAAAATATATTCCTTCTACATGTGAGTAACCTTTACATATAAGTCTTGCATTATTTCTCACCACTTCTCCACTCTCATTAAACTTGTTTCGGAACAGCCACTTCATTCCAATCACATTCTTGTTTGCATGTATTTGGACAAGTTCCCAAGTCTGATTCTTCTCAATTTGCATCAGCTCTTCTTCCATAGCCTTGATCCAAAATTCATCTTTGCAATCTTCAATCACTGTTTTAGGTTCAACTTTGGAATGTAAACATAAGTTT
This sequence comes from Sequoia sempervirens, assembly GCA_007258455.2. Classification (NCBI taxonomy): domain Eukaryota; kingdom Viridiplantae; phylum Streptophyta; class Pinopsida; order Cupressales; family Cupressaceae; genus Sequoia; species Sequoia sempervirens. Next base: position 14,590 of record VDFB02380214.1, on the reverse strand, counting down.
ACTTGTTCTTCTATCATAGCGACCTTCCTTCTTGTTAACACACCTCTACTCTTATCACCAATGATCTAATCTTCTCAATGATTCTTCTGCACATACTTAGGGGTTTTAGGGATCCTTTCTGGGGCTTCTTCTTGTTTAGCCTATACTTCTTTTTCCGTACCATCATCTTTCTCTTCTTCTCTGCAAGAGTCCCTCATCTACTTATATTCATCTATCATCACTGAATTTTTGTGTAAGTCTTCATCTACCTTGACACTTGCACTTTCAGTTCAATCTTTTTCATCCTTTTGTTTTAGCACCGATAAGCCTTGCTTTTTGTAAAATATCCAAGGAAAATTCCTTCATCAGATTGTGTATAAAAAATTTCCTAAGTTTTCTTCATCTCTTTTGATATAGTATTTTCTTCCAAACATTCTAAAATATTTCACAATAGGGGTTCTTCCATACCGCAACTCATAGGGAATCTTTGAAATATTTGTCCTTGCTTAAGCTCTGTTAAGAATATACACTATGAATGGTGCTGCCACAATAGTGGTTTACACTTTCTAGGAGATCCTGATTTTTGTTGAAATCACATATTTTTGGAAAATATAATGATTTAAGCCATGAAAAGTTCCATTTAAAGGATTCCAATTGAATATGGTTTGATCAAACCACCTTAGACCAAGCCCCCTTAGATAGAACCCCACTAGTTTTAAACCATACCTATAACGGAGTCTCCTTTACACCTATCGAAATGTTGATGAAAAACCATTTTTGATTTATCTTTTTGGGAATCAAAATGAATTCATTTAAAATTTATTTTATGTAAGTATGTAGTTCTTATTATAAGCTTCCAAAAAAGTATAATTTTAATTAAATTAAATTTGATTATTATATTTATTTTTTATTTCTTGTGAATGTAGGTTTTTCACCAAAATTCAGGCTCTCTATTCTGCACATGGAAAAATAGCATATTATCAAAAAAAAATTTGAAAAATATGAGTGCACCAGATATTGAAGTCCTTGATCCAACAAAAAAAATTAAATTGAATTTTGATACATACAAAAAAAGTTACTCGTTATACGGTTATGCTATGCCTGGATTGTATTGGTTTGACTTCGAAACTTGATTAAAGAAAAAATATTCAATAAAAATCTATCTAACAAAGTGGAAGCACTAGATATCGGAGTTAAAAATCTAAATTTTGAAAGAATTATAATTTTATCCTTCATGGAAAAAAATTTATGCATTATACGGTGAGTGTCACCTTTTAAAAATGTTGCTTTCTGAAAAAAACTAGTTTTCGAGGGAGATGGAAAAAGAAGTGCAATCTAATTCCAAAATTTTTGAAAATAATATATTTAGAATCTACAGAAAATTTTTCACAAAACTCTAGTTTGCATCATCTTCAAATTCCTCACGATTTAGCCGCTATAGGTGCCCAAAAGTGAAGATTTAGTTAAAAAAAATTATTTCAATGTCTAGTTTGGCCAAAAATTGTAAACCACTATTGTGTATGAATTGTTTCTCTCTAGTAGACCTTCGGTAGGTTTTCTTCTTTCATCATGGTCCTTGTTGCTTCTTGAATAGTCCTATTCTTCCTTTCAACCACTTCATTTTGCTAAGGAGTCCTAGGGGCTGACAAATGCCTCTTTATTCCATGAACTTCACAAAAGGTGTTAAATTCACTGGAGGTGAACTATCCACCTCTATCAGATCTTAAACATTTTATTTTCATATTCATTTCATTCTAAACCATAGCTTTGAATGTCTTAAACTTATCTAGAGCTTCTGATTTTTCTTTGAGAAAAGTAACCCAAGTCATTCTAGAATAATCATCAATTAATAGTATGAAATACCTATCACCTTGAAAACTTCTAATTCAGGTAGGTCCACAAAGAACTGTACGCACCAACTCCAAAGGACCGGTAGTAGATTGTTCTTTAACTTTGAAACTCTTTCTTGCTTGTTTCCCAATTTGACATTCCTTACGAATAGCATTGATAGGCTTTGTAATCTTTGGCAGATCTCTCACAACTTGAATTGAACTGATCCTCACTAGGTTATCAAAGTTGATGTGACACATTCTTATATGCCATAACCAACTTTCATTAATCTGAGTCATAAAGCATTGACGATTTGTACCCTTAAGTTGATAAACAGTTCTAAAGCCTTTTTAGATCTCACAACCATTGTCTTGAAACACAAAATTATATCCTTTGCTGAAAATTTGTCCTACACTAAAAAGGTTATCATACAAACCTAAGTAGCCAATTCTGGTACTGGTTCTAGTTCAAGTTTGGGAGTTCAGTTTGCCGGTTTGGCTAAAAAAAATTTGGGTTTTGGGTTTGTTAGTACAAAAAACATGTAAAAAATTTATATATGTGTGTGTGTAGCCTAGAAGCATAAATTAGGATTATAATATCACACAACGTCATATAAACAAAAAAAACACCATAGATGATGTAGGCAGACTAGATAAATCACAAGCAGTGTCAATGGCACTGTCGCTGGCACTACTATCATACCCATGCGGCTACTAGATATCTGACTCCTCATATGAAATATGGTGGGAAGAGGAAGCATTCAAATCAATATCCTTTGGCTCTATATCCCACAACTTCATCTCCCCTTCCTTGTAGTCACATTGTTTGTGTGAAAGGAGACACAAATTGGAATGCACATATACTAATTTCTCCTATCTTTTTTAGAGCAATTTATTGCGCTTTACTAAGTGGACGAAAGAATATGTGCTCTAATTCCTCTCACATACAAATGAACAAGCAACTTATGAAGACAAAGTAAACAATTAAAGTTATATATTATTCAAAAAAATAAAAAATTATAAATGAAACTTTTAAAACTAAAATATAAAAATTTATTAAACTTACTTGTGATAAAAAATTGATTGCAAGGGGCTACAAATGTTGGAAGTAGTATCCATGGAAGTACCACCAACTATGAGCATCCTTTAAGAACCTATCATGAAGAGAATCAACACCTTGACCATTTGAGTACACAAAATTAATGAACTCATTTGTGACTACACCTCGCAATTTAGGATCAGGGAAGAGTCTCATGAATCCTGCTTTGTACCCTTCAGCCACTTCAAAATCTCTATATGGAGGAAGCCTTCCTAGCACAGAAAGAATATGACTACTGTAGTATTTTGGAGTCAATACAAAGGCAAGATGTAATGGAGTTTTCATTTTGTTCCATCTTTCTTCAACAATTGTTTGTACTTGTTTGAAGAAAGGCTCTTCAGGGTCTTACTCTTTCGCATTTATGGTGCACTTGATCTTCTCAAGCATTGAGTCTATACCATCATATATTTCTCCACTGTATGGCTTGTCCATGTTAGTATAGCAAATCATACTCAAAATAGGCTCAGTGAAACTAAGGAGATACCCCACATGATCCCACCATGAGTCATCTAATATGATCCTCTTAATTTTTGTTTCCCTTTCAATACTACTTTGCCTCCATATAGACCAATTTTGGCTAATCACCATGCTAGAAAGTGGCTCTCTAACTTTCACAAGTCGCCTCAAGATGATTGTGCTAGAGGAAAAACAGGTCTTTGCAACCTATTACAAATAAAAATTTAAAAACTAATAATTAGAATTTAAAAACAAACTTTAAAGAAGAATTTGAATTAGAATACACAAGAAAATTATGAAAACAGAAAATATAAATATTACTTCACTTACCTTCAATAGCTAAAATTTTGAAAATGATCTAAAGGTCCCTTGAGACAAGTGGTGGTTGGTGATGAACATCTGAATGTCCTCGTCCTCTGCATACAATTCTTTGATCCAAACAATTTTATTCCCAATATTTTGCAGCATAATATTGACTGAGTGGACCACACAAGGTGTCCAAAAGAAATGTGAATATCGTTCCTCAACCAACAACCCTGCAGCTCTACAATTATTGGCATTGTCCATTACAACTTGAAAAATGTTGCAAGGTCCCACTTCCTTGGTTTCAATGAGAATATTAACAATAAATTGTCCATTTTTTACTTTCCGCACAATCCATGGCTTTCAAAAACATTTCCCCTTTAGGGGACATAGCTAAGACATTGATCAAAGGCCGAATTTTTGAATCCTTCCAACCATCCGAAACAATGGACACACCTATCTCAACCCATGAATCTCGTATGGGCTTTAATGAATCTTCAACCAACATCACCTCTCTTTCCAATAATGTGCCACACACCTTCTCATAACTCAGGCCCTTGTACCCTTTGGAGCTTCATTAACTGTTCTCAACATCTCTTTCCAATATGGAGAACAAACAGAATTAAAATCTATTCCATTTTCATATATACATCTTGCTACATTTTGGTCGGTAATGGCTCTACTCTCATTTTGAAATGAAAGTTCCAAAGGCCCCTTTGTTCTCTTGTTTGCAATGGGTTGTACACTTTAAGCTTGAGGATCCAAAGTGGTCATATATAGGTGTTCTTCTACTACAATATTGGAATTAGATGGAGGCAACATTCCCTTCCATTTTGTTTAATAAAGGGTGATTTAATTTTTGGGCTTCCAATGCATCTGTTGCTTCTTACTCCATAATGTATCCTATGACCGTCTCAGATGGAATAGGTACATTGTCTTTTCCAGGGAAAGCTTTGATGCCTTTTCCAAGTATTCCCCACAAACATGCTTTCACCCTAAAATATGAACTAGAATATTGAACATCACATCCATTGCATTTACAAATGTAACCACCACCACCTAGAACCGGTTGTATCATTTCAACATACTTCCATATAGGAGAATTCATATCTGTTTTGAACTTTGATTTAGTTGCAGAGCTAGAGGTAGAACCAATTAACATTGTGATTCCTATGGAAAAAATTTTGTGCAAACAACACATTCAAAACAAAACTAAAAAAACTTGAAAATAATATATTGATTTATAAAACCTAGCTCTTTTGAATCTTTCATGCATTCATAGAAGAATGGTTAAAAAACATAGATAAAATTAAACAAAACAAAGTTTCATGTTTGTAAAACAAAAAAATGGATGAAAAGCTAAAAAAAATGAACTCTTTACAAAAATATCCTTCAACAACCTTTTGGGAAGCCAATGAACACTTGCAAATTTGTAGGAATGGCAATGCAATCGTTTGTAGAAGCTTTGATGATCAATCTTCAACTCCTTTTGTCAATCCAACAAGCAAAAATGAATGCTCAACCTCTTGGAATGAAAATGCTTGTTTACAAAACAAATGAGTAAGAATGAGGTAGTTTAGGTGTTTAGAGTGATTTAGAGGTCACTTTTAGGGTTTCCTTGGGCATAGGTCAAAGTCAAACCCAAAAAATGTTAGTCAGATCAGGATCTGGGTTCTGATTCTGGGTTCCTCAGTGTCAGATCAGATCATCAGTCTCAGGGGCTAGTAGGGGTGAACCCGGAACACAGACACAAACCATTAACATAAAGAACATCATCTATATTATGCTTGCCATCAAAATTGATTGAACCCTTTCCACATATTTCAGCAGATATATCATCACCAAACTTAACTAATCCTCCTTCAAGATTCTCCAACTTAACAAACTTACTCTTATCACTGATCATATGATTTGAACATCCACTATCAATAATCCAATTGTTCTCATCTCTAGCATGAAAATTAGACACCATCGCTCCTCTAATGCTATGACCTACTTCTGAAGCACTTTTCTTTACACATCTCTCAGAGTCAGCAGAATTAGTTCCAACATTTAGAACCATGAACAAGCATTCATCATCTACATAATCAGATTCATCATCAGATACACTGACATCTTCTCTAACATAATAACTTTTCTTAATTGATTTACCTTTATTATCCTTAGGTCTATCTTTTGAAGCTTTGACAAGACATCTTGAAGCATAATGACCAATATTTTCACAATTAAAGCATTTGAAAGGTAACTTACCTCTGTATTTTCCAATGCACCTTATAGAATCATTTTGGCACCCATTAAAAATCACTCCTACATATTAATCTCCTTACTAAAGCACCGGACACCAAACACATTACACCCCAAATAATCTTTATTTGGGGTCCGATTGACGCATATGACTAATGTTTTTTTTGTGGGTATCCCATCCTATTCATTCGCTTTACCGCGCGCTATGTCTGGAAGCTTCCCGACGATGGAGAAGGATGCAGATGGTGACAGCTCTCCACAGCTCCTGCACGTGTGCACGGCTTCAGGTAACATCTAACATCTTTCTCCTTTGAATATGAAAACAATGGTACTGATTAATCATTTTCTTCTGCATCTTTCATGACCTGTGAAGGGTTTATTCAATGATTAAGACCCGTGAAGGGTTTGTTCGACGATTGATAAATTATTACTGCTTGTCTATGAAATAAATCATTCATCTTACATGCTTCTCGCCATGTGCTATTTTATTTTGCTAATGTCATGGTACTGGCGTTATACACACGGGTTTTTTTTGGGGTAAAATAATTTCCTGTCCTCATTTTACCGCACGCTCACAACGTGGTAAAGTCGACTATATCATGATTTTGTCTGCAAAAATGATAACGAATTTCGTGGGTTTGTGAAAACCCTTGCTTTGTTTTTCTAAATACAGGTTTTATTGTGGTTAAATAATTAAATACAACCTGGTAAAGTCGATTGTCTCATGATTTTGTCTCCATAAATGATCAGGAATTTCGTGGGTTTGAACACATCTCTATAAAAAACCCATGTCACTTTGGGCATAAATCGACAAACCCATTAAAAATAAATATGTATTTGTCAAAACCCTTGCATGGTTTTTTCCAAATTCGTGTGCTTAATGAATTAATCTCATGAAACCCTTGTTTAGAATATTATGCCTCTATCTCAAAATGAATTCGTGAAAACCCTTGCTTGGCTTTTTCCAAATTCGTGTGCTTAAGGAATTAATCTCATGAAACACTTGCCTGGAATATTCTGCATCTATCTGAAAACGCACTTCTGCATTCCTAGCTTTGTTTTTTCTAAACTCGTGTGCTTAAGGAATTAATCTCATGAAACCCTTGCCTGGAATATTCTGCATCTATCTGAAAACGCACTTATGTATTCCTACAAGTGAGGAATTATTATTATGAAACCCTTGGTTAATTTCTTGTGCACATTTCTGAAAAACCCAATACATACATAAATACATATATCTATGTATGTATGTGTACATACATACCATGTATATATGTATATATGTATGTATGTATGTACACATACACATACATACATAGTATGTATGTATGTGTATGTGTACATACATACATACCATACATATATGTATGGTATGTATGTATATAATACATATCTGAGGAGCATACATATATACATGCATCTATATATGTATGTATTTATGTAGTCACATCTTGTATGTATGTGTAGCTTATGTAATGTATATGCCGTAGCTATTGTGCATACATACAGCCACCACCATATCTGCATTAATATTACATAATTGTATATACATATATGTATGGTATGCTTATGTACATACATACATACCATACATATATTCTGCATCTATCTGAATACTTACTTCTGTATTCCTGTGAGTGAGGAATTATTATTATGAAACCCTTGGTTAATTTCTTGTGCACTTTTCTGAAAACCCAAATATGTATGTATGTATGTATGTGTACATACATACCTTTGCTCTATACTCCCCATACATATATGTATGTATGTATAATACTACATACATACATGCTTTATACATGTATATGTATATGTATTAAAGCGCTTGACAAAGCATCCTCTGCACATTCCTCTAATATCCCAAGTATCAGGTAGGTACTTATAGTTATTTTCATTTATGCGGTGTCTTCTTACTTTATACATTCTACCATTTGTAAAGAAATTTCTACTTTCCATTGCACATACAGTAGGCTAGCATACATATATTTGTCATTTTACATTATGTGTCTCTTGTTCATTCAACAAATCGATGTATATGTGTGTATCCTTTGCCTATCCTTTCAAAATGCAAACAATGGTACTGGTTATTCATTTTCTTCTACATTTTCACGACCCATTAAGGGTTTATTCGATGATGTCAAAATTATTACTGCTTGTTTATGAAATAAATCATTCCTCTTACACTCCTTTTCGCCATGTGTTGTATATATGTATGCATGTATCTATGTGTGTATGCACATACATACATACATACATTTATACATATATACATATATGTATGTGTGTATGTATGTATGTACATATATACATGCAAAAATAATGTATGTATGTATGTATGCATGCATGCATACATCACATACATATATGTATGTGTGTATATGTATATATATTTTATATATACATATATATATATATATATATGCATGTATGTATGTATGCACTCATACATACATACTCTCTCTCTCATATACACATACATATGTGTGTGTGTATATGCATATATACATGTATGCATGTATGCTTGTCACATACATACATATATATATATGTGTGTGTGTGTGTGTGTGTGTGTGTATGTATGTATGTATGTATGTATGTGCAGCTACAAAGAGAGTGCGCGGTAAAATGAGTGAACAAAATGGGATACCCACAAAAAAACATTAGTCATATGCATCAATCGGACACCAAATGAAGATTAATTGGGGTGTAATGTGTTTGGTGTCCGGTGCTTTAGTAAGGAGATTAATATGTAGGAGTGATTTTTAATGGGCGCCAAAATGATTCTATAAGGTGCTAACGTGAATTAGACCCATTGACTTTTGAGCGGATTTGAATGATAAAAGAGTTTTAATTAGATTTTAAAAGTGACACATTTAGGTGTTTTTTCTGCTTTGCAATGTATATTACTGATTTTCTACAATTTATATGTATGTATATGTTTATATGAATACATGCATGTATGCTTATGTTTCTATGAATGTTTGCATGTATGCTTACGTTTGTATGACTCTATGCATGCATGCAAACCTACAAAAAATCACAGATATATAAGGCTTCCCAAATGAACATCGAATCCAAATATAGTGCAAAATTCAGTCATATCATCTCTAAAAACCTACGTAACTGGCAGCTACAAATTCAAATGCTATAACAAATTCATATTTGAAACACAACAATCAAATTGAATGCATTCAATTGTCAGATTCAAATTTCTAAATAAGAGGGATAGCAGCCAGTGGCATTCACAAATTTTCTCCTCTACTACTATATTCGCAATTGAACTTGATTAATTATGTGTTGTTGTACATGCATTATTTCAAAGGTCATATGATGTTTGTATGTTACTAGCCTCGGTTGTGACTACCCGTGGTTGTAAATCTTTTCTTGCAGGCATGGGAGAACAAGGAGAGGTGGTGTAACGATGTTCATGGTGGGCAGTTTGGTAATTGTGTTTATCAACACACCAAATAATTAAGGATTTTTTGTTCAAATTGTTCTAAGTTTCAATTATTGTTCTATGTTTTTTACTAACTAGTATATCTTTTTATTTATTTCAATAACTATTGTCCATGTTTGTTTGTTGTATTATATTTGTTTGTTGTGGCAAGCATGTCAAATGGCTAGGAGGTTGTGAAGAGCATGTCAAATTGTAAGATTACATTTTAGGTAAAGTCTTTCAAGAATTTACTTTGGCTGTGACCTGATAAACATTGTGTTCATTTATAATGTTCATTTTTATTATTCATTGTAAACTTACATTTACAATTTACAATTAGATTAATTTCCAAGTGTATATGTTCAAAAATTTATAATTTCAAATAGATTGATTTATGGATATGTTGCATATAGATGTATAGTTATATGTATGCATATACTTAGTTGTGTATACATATATATGTATGTATGTATGTATGTATGTATGTATGTATGTATGTATGTATATGCATATGCATGTATACACAACTAGGGAGGTTGTAAAGAGCAAGTCAATTTGCATGATGACATTTCAGGTCAAGTCTTTCAAGAGTTTACTTTGGCTGTGACCTGGTAGACATTGTGTTCATTTATGATGTTCTTTTTTCTTATGATGTTCATTCATGAACTTGAATAATGGGATTTGATTTATGGTGGGATTTACTTATTCATTGTAAACTTACAATTTAGAATTAGATTGATTTCCACTTACACTTACAGTTACAATTTATGGATATGCTACATATAGATGTATAGTGTTATATATATATATGCAACAAAAAAACACATATGTGAAGTTAGAATTTTCAAAATAAATTGATGTGAGAAAATACATAGAAACCTATTGAATTATTAAGTTAGAATTTTCAAAAAGTGTGATGTAAGGAAAAATACAAAGTTTGAATTATAATGTTTTCAACTTTAACCAAATGCATTATTTAGAAAACATAGAACTTGAATAGACTAGTGAGTCATATTTTTAAATCACATCAATGATAAATGAATACAACAAACACAAAACTGATTTCGAATCACAAAAGCATAGATCATTAACTTGGAAAGCAGACAAGGAGTCTTCATATATACAAAAAACACATTGGAACACATCGAATTAGATAAGTTGAGAACAAACTACCATTTAGTTCTACAAAATTAGACACTAGTATCCTTTGGCTATCCAATACAACAAACTAGTATCCTTTGGCTGTCCAATACAATAGACTAGCATTCAGTTTTACAAAAAACAGTCTAGCACACTTCGAGGTCAAAAAGTTGACAACAAAAAATCCTAATCAAACATCCATATATCTGATTATGAAGTGGTGTGTCCTTGGGGGTCAACTGACTCTGCGTCAACTGGAGAAGATGTTAAGGAGTGCGGATTGTTCTATATGGAACTTGCTATACAAGCAAGCAATGCATGATTTTCCTCTGGAGTTAGCTGTAACTGTGGAGAGTAGCCTTCAGAAGAACCATTTTGTAGGCTGCTAAGAGTTGCAAAGGCTGGAGACAAAATGTTAATCATGTCCCTTAAAATTGGATGTTGACTTGGAAGAGGAGTTGTAGTACTCTTACTTCTATTTTTTTCTGCTCTTTCTGCCTGCTTTTGGTTTTCCTTCAACTGTCTAGCAATCTTTACTTGCTCCCTTTGAAGCTCCTTTTCATGTCGCTGCCTCAGTTTCTCCTTTGCAATTTTTTTTTTTGCAGCACGCTCCAATTTGTTTGCCTCCCTCTGTGCGAGGATTGCTTCTCTTCTGCCTTCCTTTCAGCCATTTGCTCCCTTTTCCTTTGCTGCAATTCTTGGTTTCTTTGCTTCTGTGCCTCTTGTTCATTCAGCAAATTGAAGAAATCATCCGATGTCAAAATTTGAGACTGCCTACTAAGGCGTAGGACCCCATTGCGACCTCTGTTAGATGATTGGCGCACTCGTTGCATTGGGAGTTGCAAAAAAGTGCTTATGCTGCCTGCTAGTTGCTGATCATTGACTTGTGTGCATGGCACATAGTCAACCTCTTCATCACTTGAGTCATTACCATCGAGTCCATCCTCTTCATCATTTTCAGCCTCCCAATTTCTCCCAGTTGTGAAGTAATGGATGACATCTTCAGGATCAACATTTGGTGGTGATGGCATGGACAACCCTTCATCCACTTGAGTGAAATTGAGATGCACCCCTAGGTTCAAAGCTACATCTTGAAATTCAGATGGTAGATTCAGACTCTCTTCATTTTCAACTGCCTGATTACATGATCGAACTGCTAGTTCTTGTTGAATTTCTATTGCTTCAATGTTTTCTAGATTTGGGGGAATGTTTGTAGAAAAGGTTTCCACAAACTGTCCAATCTGTTCCTCATTCCAACCTGCTATCCTCAAACAAGTCTCCGCTACCATGAACTGTGCCTCTTCATCAGCTATATCACCCTCAGTTTCTGCTCCCAATGTCGTTCCTTCCTCTTTAACCACGAAAGCTTGGCTTGGCCCCATATCCAAGTCAAGTGCATGTCGATCTAATGGCCAAATTCCTGTTTTTCTAAAACCACTTGCAATGTTATTAGGAGTCAAAGCTTGTGCAAAAGCTTTGCTGGCAAGTGTTGCCAACTCTTCCCTTCCAATGTCAAGTTGAGGATTTTCAAAGAACCATATAGTCCTTTGCTGTTTGAAGTAGTTTTTAAATGGTGAGAACACACTAACATCAATGGGCTGCAATTTGTGGCTACAATGTGCTGGAAGTGTGAACAAATCTATTCCCATAGTCTTTGCTTCTTCAACCGTTTTGAATGCCACATGGCTGCCATGACCGTCAAAGATTAGAAGCTTTCTGTTGGTTGGTGACACACCTCTTGGGACATTTTTTGTGAAGTGTTTTAACCATTCCACAAATAATTCTTTGGTCATCCAAGCATGCTCTTGGATTTCCATGCATGCCCTTGGCTCACAGTTAACAATATAGTTTCTAATGTTCCTTTTGGACTTCAACAAATAGTAACCAGGTATAGCTTGACCTACTGCACTAACACAAGCTAGAACAGTGATCCATTCTCTGCTTTTAGCAATTAATTGTGGAACACATTTCATCCCTATTTTTGCAATAACTCTCATTGCACAATTTTTGCCAGCTTGCACACCTGTTTCATCGTAGTTCCGTATGTTGTTGGGCCCATAATTAAGTTTGTTGTACAACTCCTCCAAGTTATCATAGAATGAAGAAACTATTTCGGGCCTCAGCATTATAGCTCGATCTATGTCCACTCCTTCGAGTGTTTGAATTGTCAGATTAGGATGCCTTTGACGAAATCCAACCCACCATGACCTCCCTGGTATCCCATTTGTGAATGGGTTAGGCCTCACTCCAACCATGTGGGCCACCATTGACTTAAGTTGTGACACTTGAAGGCCATGGCCAATATTAGTCATATCTTTACACCATTGCACAATTTTAGCTTCTTCTTCATCAGTTAGGACTATTCGTGGCCCCCTCCTTTTTGTGGATGTCACACCATTGAGCCATACCCGCAAACTGCTAGGTAAGATTCCCCATTTGATCACTGAACCTTTGATTGACATTTGATTGTCCTCAACATCTGCAATGGATTTTTCCATGTCATGCATAGACCAAGTTTTCATGCATAGATCTGGGTTGTCACATGGTTAGCAAGTGGCGGTTCCATTTCTACGTCAATATAATGAACATCAGGTTCAAAACCATCATTTTCATTGGTTTGTTCTACATTTTCAGAAATAACTTCCTCGTCCATGTTCACTGCTAGCTCTTCATCAACAACATCTGGAACATTGAATGTCACTCCATGAGGTACTCTAATCAAGCGCCTCCCACCTGATCTTTTCCTCTTCTGCCCTGGTGCCATGATTGTCAGTGATCCTGTACATTGCAAGCCATAAAGTGTCAAAAAAACAATGTTGCAAGCAATAAAAAGAAGTTGAAATCAAGCTAAAAACAACCAACAAACCCAAGAGTACCATTTTTTGCATTCTAAAAGGAGAATGATGTTTGTCGTTACCTCACACCGTGGACAATAGACATCAACAAACATATGTATGTACACAAATTTATATAAGTATACATTTATCTGTGTAATTATATGTATGCACACATATACATATATATATGTATGTATATGTATGTGTACATATAATTACATAGATATAATTACAAAGAAAATCGCTGATATACATTGCAAAATAGAAAATAATGCTAATTGTGTCACTATTAACATGCAATTAGATCTATTTTATCACTCAAATCCGCTCAAAAGTCAATGGGTCTAATTCACATTAGCACCTTATAAAATCATTTTGGTGCCCATTAAAAATCACTCCTGTATATTAATCTCCTAACATTAGCACCAGACAACAAACATAGTACACCCCAATTAGACTCTTCATATATATCTATACATATACATATATATATATATATCTGTGTGTGTGTGTGTGTAGATATATGTATGTATATATATCAATGTTCAAAGCACATTGTACAAAAAATGAAAGAAGTTGTGTTGTATTCAACAGTGATAGGATATTAATTTGAACAGAGGTAGATCGATAATAGACTTGGGTTTTCAGAAATGTGCACAAAAAAGTAACCAAGGGTTTCATAATAATAATTCCTCACTCACAGGAATATAGAAGTGCATTTTCATATAGATGTTGAATATTCCATGCAAGGGTTTCATGAGATTAATATCTTAAGCACACAAATTTGGAAAAAACCAAGCAACAGTTTTCACAAAAATGACATATAATAAATGGGCTTGTCGATTTATGCCCATATTCACATGGGTTTTTTATAGAAAGGTCGATGCAGACCCAAAAAATCATTTTTTCCAGACATGTGTTCAAACCCACTAAATTCCTCTATCATTTCTATAGACAAAATCATGATCTACAATGGACTTTACCAGGCCCTGAGGGCGTGGTAAAACAACAAGAGGAAATCATTTAACCCCAAAAGAACCCGTGTGTAAAACACCAACACCATGACCTAACAAAATCAAATAGCACATGGAAAAAAGGAGTGTAAGAGGAATGATTTATTTCATAAACAACCAGTAATAATTTTTCAATCATCAAATAAACCCTCCATGGGTTGTGAAAGATGTAGAAGAAAAAGATTAACCAATACCATTGTTTGCATTTTGAAAGGATAGTTAAAGGATACAGACATATATATCAATATGCTCAA
>VDFB02380212.1:0-14399 GCA_007258455.2 Sequoia sempervirens | reverse complement strand
TGAAGGTCATGAAGGTGTCGTTCTTAGTGCATTGATGATCAATCATTTTGGATTAAAGGGTTTATTTTTGTGTGTATCTAGTTTATCCACTAGAAGTTTCATAGGTCCGCGTGAAGATTTGGTCCTGTTATGGACATTGGTGTTATGTCGGCATTTCTGTGTTTTCAGTCAGTGTTCCTCATTGAAGTTGGTATGATTCTACTAATCTCAGTTGCTACAGATGTTTCATTATTTCTGATGCTCACATGGATGTTTCTAGATCGCGTTTCATCTTTGTTGCACATCCGCATTGATCGGTGTGCTCATGGTCGCGGATCTTTCTCTCTTTGTGTGTTCATTTTGTGTTCTTGGCCGACATGGTGGTTGTAGTGTGTTGTGGATCCTTGTGGATTAAAATTTGAATGTTTGGTATGCTCGAGGTGGTTTTTTTAAGTCTTCATTACATTGTGGCTGACGATGTTTGATTCACATTGAAAATTTATTTGTAAATTTTGGCCGACATTGTGCATATGTTTTATATTCTATTTTGGCCGATGAAGTTGTTGATGTAACTCATGTTGTGGATATATAAGAGCGATTGTTTGTTTGAATTGAAGTTTGCAATGTGAAGTGTGTGAGTCCTGTGTGCAAATATTGTTCAAATCATTTTAAGGCAGAGCAGAGTGTGAAGAAGAGTGAAGAAGGTTGAAGAAGTGTTCATGTGCATAATTGGAACTGTAACCTAGCATTAGTAGATGCCATTTTCTTAGTTCACAATCCAGATGGTTTTAATCTAAATCTTTCTTCGGCAGTGAGCCCTCTTGTAATTGAGTAGTGAGATCTAGGTAGTGTGCCTGAATGCATGTGCATTCCCATTGACACTTCTTTATACTTTTAATAGGGTATAATCTTGTGGACTAACATCCACCATGGTTTTTCCCATAACAGGGTTTCCACGTAAAAAATTCTTGGTGTTCTTTGTGTGTCCTATGTGCTACTCATTTATGATTTATTGTTCATTCATCGACCAGATCAAAGTTAGATTGCCAAAAAGTGAAATATTTTGTGACAGCAGATTCACCCCCCCTCTTAGTTGTTTTCCCTTGTTTTCCAACACCCTTCTCTACCTTAACTATAGTATTCAACTCATCACCTTCTTGAATTATGATTTGATGGTATCCACTCTTGAGGTCAGTCATGGTGAAGCATCTTACTATGCCTAGGAAATCCATGATGTCATCCATACTTGGTAAGAGAAACTGGTACTTGATAGTGATCTTGTTGATGGCTCTAAATATATACACATCCTCCATTCTCCATCCTTATTTGGAGCTAAGATAGTCAGTACACATAAGCACTCAAAATTTTCCAAATCAATCCCTTCTTTAACAACTCTTACACCTACTTGCTCAACTATGCATTCTTCATTATGTCATCTTATGTGCTACTTTATTTGGAAAACTCACTTCGGGGATGAGGTCTATGTGGAGATTGATACTCTGAATTGGTGGAAATCCTCCCAAAAAATTCTCCAACACAATTTCATGATACTCCTCTAGTAATATAAAGGAATCCTTTTGTGGTGCTTCTCCTCCTTTCATGGTGGCACTCCTTATGTCTCTACTGCCACACTTCCTCAGAATCAGGGTAAAGCATATGTTCTCATGTCTCAATCCATCCAAAAACTTCCTCCTTTCTACCAAACAAATCATGTCAATACCATATACCACATCATTTTACGCTTCCTTAAGGGGGATTAAAACATAGTTATTTCTATTCATGGTCACCATGTAGGTGTTTTTCTTGCCATCATGTATAGCCCTCCTATCATATTTCCAAGGTCTCCCAAGCAATAAATGGTAGGCTTCCATTGGTATAATTTCACACAACACTTTGTCTTTATATGATCCAATATGGAATTTGATGAGACACTATTCACTTACTTGGATTTTATGATTGTCTTAAATATAAGCTATAGTATGGGTTTTGGTGTTTCATCATTTTTGAGTTCATCTTTTGAACCATCTCTTTTGAAACTAATTTTTCTATACTACCACTATTAATTATGATATTGTAACAGTTTCCTCCTAACTTGTATCTCATTCAAAACAAGCTCTTACTCTATGTTTGTTACTCCTTAGTTTTAGTGTACTGTAACATTCCTCTTACAACCAATGACTCCCTTTTTTGGATACCCCATGGCTTTGATGATCTAACTGGTCCCTTCTCCATGTAAGCTATCCTAGCCATGCATTCTCCTTACTTCCTTGCACTTCCTTGATGGAACTCAAACACATGATTTCCTTCTCCATACTTGAAATAGGTTCCTTGGGATGATCCCCTACTGATTCCTCCCTTAATCTTCTAATACTTATTATCGTGGTGATCACCATCTTCCCTTAGCTTTCATTCCTCTTTCCAATAAGGACTCTGTGGACTTTTTCCTACTCTGCATATGGTCTCTTTCAGTGTGGCATATCCATTCCCTCAGAAGCCTCTAACTCCTACTTCCCAATCCTTTCTCATACCTCCTAGCCAACTTCTCTTCCACCTTGAGCATAAATTAGTAGGATTTTCCATGGTTTTCATCTAGACTAGGCTTAATTCCACCTAGATGTTGGTTCTAAGGCCATTGATATACCATGCCACCTTCCCCCTTTTGTATTTTTTATGACTAGTTTGTATGATCATATTATGGAACTTTTATGTGTACTCCTTGATTATCCTCTCCCTCTGTCTTAGGTTTTAAAGTTTCTTTAGTAGTTCTAGCTCATAATCTATGGTTTTGAATTGGTTTTTTCAGTTTCACTACCATCCTCTCCCATTTTTTAATCCTCTCCTTCCCTCTCTAGATTCTCTCCAATTAAACTTCCCACTAAATGGTAGAATGCCCCTTCTATCTGGTTTTCAAAAGCCTGATCCTTTTTAGAACTTTAATATCTTCATAATTAAAGTATTATTTCATCTTATTTATCTAGTTCAATCAACTTCTCTAAATTTAAGCTACTAGCATAACTAGGGATATCTATCCTTGGTTGTTTTCCAACCTTGGTGATGACTTTCATCATTTTTATTTGGACTTACTCCTCTTCTCCACTTTCCTCATTTTGTTTTGGAGCCCTTGGATCCTCATCATCACTCTCTTCTTCCAATCTAAGGTTTAGGCCCCTTTGTCTATCTTCCTCAATAGAATCCAACTAATTATGTATTTTCCTCATCTCACCTCATTTTTCCTCCATATTTATGGCAACATTTTCCATCATAGGAATCCTCCTTGATCAAATAATTCTTTTGGGTGAGGTGTGACTAT
Organism: Sequoia sempervirens; assembly: GCA_007258455.2. Lineage (NCBI taxonomy): Eukaryota > Viridiplantae > Streptophyta > Pinopsida > Cupressales > Cupressaceae > Sequoia > Sequoia sempervirens. The sequence goes on along the minus strand of VDFB02380212.1, from coordinate 11,110 downwards.
TTTAGGTCAGTGTTTTGGCTATAAGGTTGTAATTGCCTCATAATTGGGTTCATTGATAGCACTTGTACTCTACCTCAAGTCAGTGATCTATCCACACAAGAGCCTTCCAAAACACATTCTCCCAAAGTATTCAAATCTAACTCTAATACCACTTGATGTAGTCAAGGATGGAGGGTTTGAAATTTAATGTCTAGACTTGCATCACAATTTAGCACAACAAAATGAATTGAAGGTAACAAGCAACTTTAATAATTAAAACACGAAGTATACATGGTCGTAAGATTACTCAAATGTAGATTACAACTGGCTCCATGGTCCATGCCTACTAGCTCACATGTCACCATAGGCTTGTTCACTATCGAATGTAGAATTAATTTCTCAAACTAATTCCCTAACTTCTAACTCCATCATCTATTCCCTGACCTCCTAATGAATTCAGAGGGTGATTATATACAAGTTCCAAGTATTAATAATGATCCACATTAGCCTCAATTAGGTCCTTAATTTGATTTCCAATGAAACATGTAGGTCGGACCCAAGGGACTGAAGAAGCATCAAGCATAGGTGTAGATGGTTGTGGACCCAATCAGGGTTTTCCCTACCCTATATCCATCATGTGATGATCCATGAAGGCTCTGTAACATATGGAGATATTTTTCATACTAAATCCAATAGGTCTAGGTCCATGTTTCTTGTCAGGTTGATCTTCTAGTGAATGGATCTTCCGAGTGGTAGTGTCATAAGGGCTCTAACCTAGGTATATTATCATACTCTTCTCATTTTACCTTCATTATAATTTGTAGGGGAAAACTAGCTCTAGTAGTAAGATGTGGTATGAATCTTTGGGATTCTCCTACATCAAAAAACTATAACATACATCAAATTACCTACAACACTAGCATAGGCTACTTTGGTCATGTCCTCCATCTCAAAAGGAGACTTTGGAAAATACTTTGTAGAAAGATTGATCCTCTGCATGATAGGAACAACTAACTATTTGCAAGTTGTCATGTTGAATCTCTCCAACATTGTAACTATTTGCAAGTTTTCATGTTGAATCTCTCCAACATTGAATTCACACACTTACTCTAGGTTAAACTAATCTTTCTATTAGCTATATCTCTTTTGATCTCCATTCCCAATATATACCGAGTTGTATATTAATCCTTCATTTCAATCTATGATGACAACTTATACTTCAAATCTGAATCAAACTTTTATATTTCCTAAAAAATAGCATATCATCAACATACAATGCAATGATGAGAATATGATCATTAAAAATTTTGTAGTAAACACAATTATAAAATTTAGATCTTAAAATTCCCAAACTTAACATAAATGTGTCAAATTTATAGTACCACATCGTAGGAGATTGCTTAAGACCATACATAGATTTTTCAACTTGCAAACCAAATTTTCTTTACCTTTAAGCATGTACTATTTAGTTTGTGACATATAGTTTTTTCTTCAAGTCACCATGAAGGAAAGTTATTCTCACATCCATCTTCTCCACTTGTAATTCATATATTGTTGCTAGTGATAACAAAAACCAAATATATTTCAGCTTTGCAACAAGAGATATTATCTTACCATAATCAATTCCCTCCACCTCTGAGTAACCCTTCATGACCAACCTTAATTTATGCAAGTATCAACACTTCCATCAAGACCACATTTCTTCTTGAGCATCCATTTACAACCATCAATTTTATGTCCTTCGAGCAAAGGTACTAGATCCCATGTGTTATTTTTCTTTAATTCAACCATCTCTTAGTCCATGGATTTCATGTAGGAATCTACATCACTCATATGTATTACCTCTTGCATAGTCCCTTGCTCATCAATGTTAGAAATGAAAAAATAAAATTAGAGTCTAACAATGAATAACCAAACCTTTCAAGTTGTTTCCTAATATGAATGGACCTCCTCAATGGGTAAGGTTGAGATTCTTATTCTTCAAAGAATTTTGAGCTACTAGAGATCTCCTCACCATTAGGTCTATTTTGGTATTTTGGTTCAACTTTCTCAGGGTAAAGAGGAAGTTGAAACACATCATTTTTTTTTGTTCTTCTACAGGATACAAAATAGTGGAAGAAGGTTTCATTTGTCTAAAGAAAAAAAATTCACTATAGATAATATTTTCAGCCACTATATCCCAAAGATTGTACCCTTTCACACCAATACCATTACCGATGAAGATACATTAACAACCTTGTTTTCAAACATTGACCTTTTCTCCTTTTTAACATGAGAATATGCCTCACAAAAAAACACATGAAGATGCCTCAATGTGTGCTTCTTTCTAGAACACACCTCCATAGGTGTCTTCTCAATGAGAGTAGATGCATGGGAGATTAGTAAACTAGATAACATCTAGTGGAGATAGCTTCATCCCATAACTTTTGTTCAAGGCCAACTCCACTTAGCATACTCCTAGCCCTCTCCATCAACATCTTGTTAATCCTCTCCAAACCTCTATTATGTTGAGGGAAATATGGATTTTTTTTAATTCCTTTCAATCTCATATTCTTGATAGAACTTATCAAAATATGAGGAACAAAAATCACCATTGTTATTAGTCCTTAAGAACATAATCTTCCTACTAGTATGATTTTCTACTAAGGATTTAAATTTCTTAAACAAATTGAAGACTTCAAATTTACTTTAAAGAAAATAAATAAATATATCCTTCTACTGTAATCATATATAAATGAAATAAAATGTGAAGATTTCTATAATTAAGGAGCATTTATAAGATCAAACACATGAAAATGTGCATATTGTTGAAACATATTAAAAGAGGTTCACCATCAATAAGGTATCAATGATGAATCTAATTTTCACTAGGTGTGTGTTTCATTCAATTATGAGTGTAATATGATGCAACTAAGGTGCACAACTTAAACCTAACTATTACAACAATAATAAGGTAGGTTTTGAGAGGCTAAAACAATTTGTACCTTGCCTACAAAGTGTTGTTTTGGGGCCCACTGATGAGTCATTCGCCTTTAGTGGTGAATGGGTCCCTATTAGGGCTTTTGGAAAGTACCTTATAGGTTTTGTTTCTCTCAGTCAACAACTCTAGATTCTAGATGTTCACTGCTTCAGGCCTCACTAAGGACTCATTCACCTTTAGTCGCAAATGGGTCCCTGTTAGGGTTTTGAAAACTGACTTTTGGTTTTTGTTCTTCAAGGATTGTACTTCTAGATCCTTGGTGCTCAGTTCCTGAAAACATGAAACAAATTATGTAGCCTTGCTTTCATATTCCTACAATATGGATGACAACTTTGCAACTTAACAATTTTGACAATTTTTCTTCAATCTTGTTCTCCACTTGATCTTCAACCTAGAAACTTGAAAATACACATCCAAGAGGAGAAAAACTTGTTGATTGTTAGAGGATAGGGGTTTCCTTGGTAAAACCCCATTTAGGTAATTAAACCTTGTGATGAAATAATGAAATAGAAGCATGAATCATGAAACATGAACTATGATGATACCTTGGATGATTTCTTGGAACGTAAATCTACAAACTAACATGAAGTGGCTATGAAGAATGTAGATCTTGATCTTGAATTGGATGTGAAACAATGCTTGCAAATGGATCTTCAATACTATTGTAGACACTGAAATTTGGTCTACGCCTGTAACTTCAATTTCTTCATAATTTGTATTTTCATGGTCATGATTATATAATGTTAATTATTTAATTAATTTCTAAAAGTCCTTTCTCATCTATTAATTAAATAAATTTTAATTATTTAATTAAGTCATTTTAACATTTATTCCTCTATTAATTAAATAAACTTAATTATTTAATTAATTCATATTATCTTTTTTCAAATCTTGATTAATTAAATAAATGTTCTTTATTTAATTACATCACTAATTAACTTTATCCTCTTTTTGAAATTAAATAAATCCTTATTTAATTTATTCCTATCACACCTTTGACTATAATTAAATAAATACTTCAATTATTTAATTATTCATTTAACCTTTTCTTTACTTAATTAAATAAATCTTATTTATTTAGTTAATCCCTAAATATTGAATCTTGAATTAAATAATCATTTAATTCATAAAAGTCTATTTTTGACATACTCTTCTATATTTAGATAATTGTTTAAGTTATCCAAGTATTCATTCCCACTTGACTCGAAATCTATTTAAATCAATCAATTATCTAGTTAAGATGATTATGCATGCACACATTTATTAATTAAATATCTTTATTTAATTAATTAAGTTATGCGTGTGTTTGAACAGATTGTTTCTATTATTTTATCTTTATCCTTTTCATGCAAACATTATTCTTCTAATTTTCGAATACTTTCAACTAGAGATTAAATCATTATTTAATCTTGATCTCTATTCTTAGGTTTTATCACTCACATTAGTACTAACACTTATCTCAATGCATGTCAAATATTGTAATCTAAATTAGGTATGTGCAGGATAGTGAGGCTGCGCGGGCAATATACGGGTGTTTGTAGGGTATGTGGTCAATTTACTTTTTTTACCCAAAATTGATGAACAGTGTGTGCTGTTTTGGAAAGCATATTTCCTAGCTTTCCACCAATATAAATTATTCTTTAATTTTGAATTTAATAAATAATTATTATTATTCATTTTCTATTTGAATTATAAATGCAAAGCCCTAATTGATAAATGATTGAAAACATCTATAGCTTCAAATGAGACATTTTTGAATCTGAAGCATGTGTCACATTCTGTTCTTTTCATACCATAGGATTAAAAAAATAAAAATTGAATTTCAATAAGTTTTTACCAAGTTAAGGTGGTCAGCCATATGAGTTTTCATATTTTTTGAAAATTTGTAATAAAAAATCATAATTACTATTAACTTGGGAAAAAATTACAAAAAAATATGCATCACATCCGGAACACATGAGTCTTCTACTTCTTATATATAAAATATACGGCAAAAATACTGAGCTGTGGTTAGGGTGCCCAAACACACCTACTTTTTATTTTTCCCCTAAATTTAAGTACTACTGCATTGAAATTTCAAATTTTCACCAAATGATTTTTTTTTTTAAATAAACCTAGTAGAACTTTAGAAACTACATTCAATTGGCTACAAATTCTATTCTTACATATTTTTGAAATAATATAGATAACTTATTCAAATTTTTACGCCAAGTTGCCTAACTCTGATTTTTCTGAATTTTTTGCCACTTATGGGCCTATTTTTTCCATACTGATCCTGGACATACCCATTGTCTCCTGCCTATCTTTCAATCCTGGCCTCTCATTCAAATGCTCAATTTTCTATAAATTGACCCGACTCTCATCATTTCAATCTCTCCTGAAATCTTATGACTTTTGGAAGCATATCTATTATCTGAATCTTCGATGTTTTGCTAAATCACTATCACAGGCTATACTTGCATAGAGAAATCTTAGGGAAATTATACTACAATGGCGAAATGGAGGACAATCGAGGTCATACATGGAACTACATAGATATTAGGTGAGATTGTTCAATTTATTTATGTTTCTTTTTAGCTTTCCTTCGGTTCCCTTCAAGTTGTTTGGTTTCTATATTACATTAGAGTTTAATTGCATTATTGTGTTCTTTATTCTTTCATGTTTTCATGATGTTACAACTACATCAACAACATTAGCTCAACCACATGTTTCATGCACTATGCCTTTGACATGATTATATGATCTTGAATTGTTGCAATAAAACCTTGATAATATTCCCTTGAATGCCTTTGAAATGCTCTCGCTCTTGATCTCATGAAGTCACATAAATTTTCTTAGGTAAAACAATGTGAATTAACCTTATATTTATACTAAATCTAAGAATTAACCCCGAAATTCAAATAATCTAAGTCAACATCAGATTGAGAATTAAAATAATTAAAATCTCACCATAAATAAATTCAAAAAGGGGTGTCCTATGTGAGGAGGACCCATTCGCCACCTTGGGCGAATGGGTCCTAGCATAATTTCCTAGGACCAAGCTTCAGGGGGATGAAATAACATCAAAAACCCATTTCAAATATTCCAAGAAAGGGGTGTTCTATGTTAGGAGGACTCATTTTCCAGTAAAGGTGAATGGGTCCTAGTACAGATTTCTAGGACTCCAATTTTTCCAAGTTAAATGTCATGCAATATCATTGGTGGTTTTCAGGATAGATCCTTGAAAAATGCAATTAATAAGGCTTAGATTTGAATTAAAGGGTCAATTAAGGTCAATTAAGCACAATTAATTAATAAAGCCCTAGATTAGTGTGAAAGTGTAATAAAACACTTTACAACACCCTAAGTAAGGCATAATTAGGTACATTTTAACATTAATTATTAATTCCCAAACTAAACATGAAAAAAGGTTACTTTTTTCAATGCTACATTTTCCCCCACTTTAGTGAGAGTTTTCCCCCATGACAAACTCACACTAAAGTAGACATTCAAGACACTTTAGTACGCAACAATAACAAAGATTCATAGTCATACCCTATCAAAGGCCAAGGAAAACAAAGAAAGGAAAAGGATCAATGATAGCAACTAGGGGAGATCTTGCAACCACACAACACAATCTCAACCAAAACAACCACTTACCAGATCACCAAACCTTCGAATTCTCACTATCTCATCAAATCCACTCAATTCCTTGTAGCCTTGCAATCTAACTCAATCGGGTATCTCTTTTAGAGTAGGTCCTTTTAGACCAGGGCTATTACCATTTCAAGGACCCACTAGGGCACTCAACAACATACCACAAACACTCAATAGGTTTCTTTTCAAAACTTCTTCAAACCAGGATTCTAGCACCAACTAGACCTCAAATTAGGCCTATTTTGCAAAGAGACTTGTCTTGAAACTTTTCCAAAACCTAAAAAAACATGTGGAAATCAATTTACAGGTCTCAAAACCTAATATTTCACAATCACTTGTCAAAAACTCAACCTTCAAGGTGCCTAATTCCAAAACCCTCCTTTCTAGCCAAAATCTAGGGTTTCAATGAAAATCACACTGCCAGGCCTTATCTAAACTTTCCACCACCTCAAAAAGGTCTAAAAACCTTTGAAAACACTTAATCAATCAAGAAATAATACTTCCTCAAACTCTTACACACTTTTCCATATCAAAACCACCCAATTCCACTTAGAAAACTCAATTTTCCACTCTAGGGATTCATGCCCAACACATCTCTCAACCTCCCCTACACTCAAAAATACAAAAAACATATAACCCTACAATATCAATCCCATTCCACCTAGTTACAGTGATCACAAAAGGTGGAATGGGTTTTAACTCATTTTTGTAACTTCAAACCCTTAAAATAGGGTAAACTAAACTATCTCAAAAAATCAGTCACAAAATCTTCAAAATGAATATGAAAGGCTCAAACCACTTAAAAATTGATGTTAACATAGATATCTAATGAATTTAAAAACTTCTAGGGAAATGTGCTATTGTACGGTGTCGTGCAAGTCTGAACAAGAAGGAAAAACATAGAAAATATGGAAAAAAGTAGTGCTATCTCAATTTGATTTTTCTTCCAGATCTTCTAAGAGAGAGATTACAAATGACATTTCCAATGTAATTATACTTTTTCCCTCCTAAACCAACTCCTAAAACTACCTAAATTGACTTTTGAAATGACATGACCATTTGAATTCCACAAAATGCAAATTTTGAAACTTTTGGCAACTTTACAACTTTTTAGACAACTTTTCAATCTCTTGCACTTTTTGCAAACTAGACCTTCTAAACACCTAGTAACCATCTAAAATGAATCTTTACAATATAAAATGTTCCATGTAACCTTATTTAATGCATAAATCTCCAAATCCTAAAGCTTACTCATAATCAACCTTGGTTGACAATTCTTGTTCAAAGGTGCTCCTGCACCATACACCCCCAACTTGTAATTTTTTCAAGTCCCTTGGAACGTTTGTTGTAACTTGTCCTCCTTTGTGCTATTCATTCCTCTAACCTTCATGTTTTCCTTCAACAATTTCCCCTTTCCTTTTTTCTTCACTATCCTTAACAACCTTGTTTGTGTCTTCTCTTGAAACATGCTCCAACTGTGCACACTGTACTATGGGGTGTTTTTCAACTCCTTCATCACCAAACACTGATGTAACATTCTCCTTTACACCTATACACAAACTTTTACCAACTATCATCACTTCCACTTTCTCTTCATGCTTGGATCTCTGCCCAATACCCTTATTAACTGCACCTTTCCCTCTGTCAACTATACCATCACACTTTGACATCTCTGTCAGACCTACAAACAACTTTTTCACTATCCCATCATCCTCACAAACCACTATTGAATCAACCCTTGACTGTCTCTTTCCTTGCTTTGCTGCTACATGACACATGACTATCCCTACCAAAATCCCTTCATTCACTTCTTTCCTTTCCATAGGTTTTCCACTCTCATGTTGCACTATATTAGTTTGAGACACATTTCCATCTATTTTCCTCTTCCATATAAAAGAATCCTTTACAACAACTGACTCTAAATTATCTTCACTTCTTCTATCTACTATCCCAACTTTGTCATTCCTTGCATTGGCTGCCAAACTCATACTCTTACCTTCATCAATATGTACAAACTCTTTTCTGCCAATCATGATGATCTCACCTTTCTCTTTAGTCTCTTCCTTCAATGGAGTTAAAATGAATGTTCTCCCATCCTTTTCAATTGTATAAGTGTTTTGTCTCCTATTATACATTGCTGACCTATCAAACTGCCAGGGCCTTCCTAGCAACACATGGAAACAACTCATAGGCAATATGTCACAAACAACCTTATCCTTGTATCTACCAATTTGAAATTCAACTGAAGCTTGTTCACTCACCACAATGGATTTATTCTCACTAACCCAAGACACTTTGTATGGATTTTCTCTTGGTATTCTTTCCAAATTCAATTTGTATACCATTTCACTATATACCATGTTATTAGTGCATCCATAATCAACTATCACCTTACATACCTTGTTTTTGCATCTGTAAGCTATCCTAAATAATGCTCTTCTCTAAATAAACTCCTTCTCCTTGGATTTCTTGAGGAGTTGTCTCTTCATCATCAAAATTTCACCTAGTTCAGGAGCAACATGAATACTATTGGAGTTTGAACTCTCAGCTTCATCCTCTTGAACAATTTGTGCTCTCCTTTCATTCATCCTTTCTCCTCCACTTGATGTTGAACCAAAATTTTCAGGGAATTTCCAAGAAGGATGACCAAACTCTTGGTAACTAAAACACCTACCTGCAAAAATGTTAGGATTCCTTCCACCACCAAATCTTCCCCTTGTGCCTCTAAAACCACCTCTGAAATCTGCAACTTGCTCTTCTCTTTTAGGTTCATCCTCTTGGTTCTTAGTTGCTTGTCTTGGAGTAGAGAAATATTCTCTTCCTCTTGTTATGTTTCCTCTTCCTCTAAATGTCTTCTCTTGTCTTCTTTTTACTTTTTCTTTAGCCTTCAATGCCATTTGGTAGCATTCTTCTACACTCCTTGGATTTTTCAAAGCCAATTCATCTTGTATGTTCAATCTCAAACCACCCAAGTACCTAGAAATTTTCTCATCCTCATTCTCATTATGGTTAGATCTCATACTTAATTTGTAAAACTCTTCAGTGTATGCTTTTACATCCATTTCCTTTTTCCTTAAACTTTGCAACCTCTTAAACATCTAAATAGAATAATCAGAAGGGATAAATTTACCTTTCATCTTGGCTACCATCTTGTCCCATGATACAACCTTTGATTTTCCTCGCTTCCTTCTTTCTGACTAAAGATAATTCCACAACAAGCTTTTTCTTTGCAATCTTAACTCTTTGTTCTTCTAGAATGTCTTCACACTCAAAATTGTCGAAGGGTGGGTATCAATCCAATAGAACTCTTCTTCATTCAAGTTTCCACCAAGCTTTTTGAACAAAATTTTCACCTTATACTTGTCACCTTTGATTGCCTTCAACAAGATTTGGCCCATTCTCTGATCTTCTAGATCAAGTTCTTCCTCAACATCTTCAAACTCTTCTTCATCTTCATCCATTTGAATCTACTACTTTCAACTTCTCTTCTTTTACTTGTTTCCAAGGCTGCCAATCTCTCTTTCAATTATTTGATCTCTCTAATATACTGACCTTTCAATTCATTCACTTCCTTTGCCACATTCTTTCCTTTTTGAGGCACCTTCTCAGTTTTTCCTTCAGCTTCCAATCTTTCTTTCACAAACTACATTCTTCCACAAAGATCTACTACCTCATATTTGATACCACTTGATAGAAACTATGGGAGGTACTACAACCACACAACACAATATCAACCAAAACAACCACTTATCATATCACCAAACCTTCAAATTCTCACTATCTCATCAAATCCACAGAATTCCTTGTAGCCTTGGAATCTAACTCAATTGGGTATCTCTTTTAGAGTAGGTCCTTTTAGACTAGGACTATTACCATTTTATGGACCCATCAAGGCACTTAGAAACATACCACAAACACTCAATAGGTTTCTTTTCAACAACTTCTTCAAAATAGGATTCTAATGCCAACTAGACCTCAAATTAGGCCTATTTTATAAAGAGGCTTGTCTTGAAACTTTCCAAAAACTCCAAACACATGTGGGAAGAAATTTACAGGTGTCAAAACCTAATATTTCATAATCACTTGTTAGAAACTCAACCACCAAGGTGCCTAATTCCAAAACCCTCCTTTCTAGCCAAAAATCTAAGGTTTTAATGAAAATCACACTACCAGGCCTTATCTAAACTTTCCACCACCTCAAAAAGGTCTAAAAACTTCTACAAAAACTTAATCAATCAAGAAATAACACTTCCCCAAACTCTTATACACTTTTCCATATCAAAACCACCCAATTCCACTTGGAAAACTCAATTTTCCACTTTAGGGCTTCATGCCCAACGCATCTCTTAGCCTCCCCTGCACTCACAAATCAAGAAAACATCTAACCAGGCTACAATATTAGTCCCATTACACCTATTTATAATGATCACATAGGGTGGAATGGGTTTTAACTGATTTTGGTAATTTCAAACCCTTAAAATAGGATAAACTGAACTGTCTCAAAAAATCTATCAC
>VDFB02380211.1:0-24970 GCA_007258455.2 Sequoia sempervirens | reverse complement strand
GATTATTTCAGGACTATGTGTGGCTTTCTCCACTGGTGTCCTCTGTGTTCTAGGCTTTGACATGCTCATCCCTCGGGGAGGATTGCACCATTGTTTCTGCCTAGGTTTCCTTCTTGAAGTGGAAGGTGGTGTAGACTGAACCTGTGGCGGCTCTGTTCTGTGAGGTATCACCTTCCTTGATTTCTTGCTGTCGAGATAGAGTTGGCTATTTCTAACCACTCTACTTGTTCTTTCTTCTATAGATGTGTCTTCTTTGGCATACCAATCCACTCTCGGGAGCGGTTGGGAGTCAACTGAATCTGCGAAGAATGAGGGGAGAGTGACTTCCCCTTCATCATCAGACAGGCCCTCGATATCTGCTGACATAAAATCAGCAATTTGTGAGAGTCTGAACCTGCTGTAGTTCCTTCTTCGCACTTCATACTCGTCTTTGCAATTTACCCAATAATCTTCCATAGAAGACTTATGTGACAAGTGTTGCTCGAGGTGTGCTGCATAGAGTCCTCTGGGATCATAGGATCTTCTATCAATGAGATACTTGAGGTTAAACCTTGCTGTTTCTTGACTCATCATCTTAGCATCTGCCGCGAATCCACATCTATATAGTCCCATCTCAACAGGAAAGTTAACAGCTGTCTTCCTCTTCAAGCGCAAGTAGGCATGAACCTCGGACAACTGTCTCAGGAATTCCATGAAGACTACCCTATCTGAAGGGTATCTTGGTAGCATGGCGGGGTGGCCAATGTAGCCATACACACGTATGTAGGAGAACGTAGGGAATTGAATGAACCAATCCGCCCAATCTGCCATTGCCTCTCTGGCTGTCTGTGAAATACGCACGTGCATCTCATGGTTAAGCTCACGTACTGTGTGCATAATGAAGTTATCACTTGTTCTCTTGAAGTGTCGCTCCGCTTGAGTAAACTCAAGACGTGTGAAATGTTCGTGAACCTTCTGCACACCTAAGGTTCCCACATTGTTCAATAACCCGAATTCACCTTGGAAGGCTATCAAGTATACCAGGTAAGAGCACATGTGGAACCTATGAGTTTCCAGATACCCAGTGATTTGTCAGTGGAGTGTGTCACTAATCAAAGTGGCCCAGTCATAATATTCCCTCTTGCCAATGATTTTAGCAATGATATAGTACATCCATGGCTGGAATTGACGACCATCTTCTTCTCCAGTGATTCTATTGAGTAGAGTGATTAACACTGCGTACTCATCTTTACATTCTCCTCGTCCCAACGGCTTAGGCAAGCTTGCCTTTGTCACTTTTAGCCATTTTTCAGCCATAACCTTTTGACATTTGTCCTTAGCTGTCTCAAATGCCCTCTCACATTCCGTCACTAATATGACTTTGCTGTTAGGACATGATGGAATATCAAAACACCGTTCGATATCCTGAGGCTTTAGACTACAAACAATTCTTCCATCTGCTGCTCTGATTTCTCTGGTGGTAGGATTGTAATGCTTGATACAAGCGATTACAAGCTCTATGCTCTGTAGTGTGATGGGAATTGATGCGGCCTGCAACAATCCGGATTCTTCAATATTCTGCAATGTGATTTGATTCATGCCTTCTAGCTGCTCCAAATCAACCACTGGATTTACTTGGTGTAAATTTGTGTCAACTGTTTTCAAGTAATCATGGAGTAAGACCGTCTTGGTCTCGTATTGTACCTGGGAGTACTGCATCTTGAAAAACTTAAAGATTGACTGTAATCTTGACCTTGTTCAGATGATTTTCAGAAACCCTTAAAATAATAAAGGCCAAGAAGGATTTTTTCCGAAAAATTTGGCACATGGGTTTTGTTCGTACTTCAATGCTTTAACAAACCCAGCCTCTAATTTGATTCTCAAAACTTTTTCGAAACCTCAAAAATAGGGCAACAAGTTTGTCGATTTGGAAAAATTTTTGTCGAGATGGGTCAAAAAATCCACGTCAATCAACCCAGCTTGATCTGATCCTCGATATAGCCCGTTGCTTTTTCACAACGCAAAGAAAACCTATTATATGAAATAGACAGAAGGTAGATTGGAAGTTTTATCCTCGACCGAAAAAATCTTAATCTCCTCGATCCAATCCCTCAAAATTTAACAATCCTCTTCGGCTCGCATCTGCAAGCAGCCTGAAGAAACGTGATAAAACCTTGTTCAATATCGGTGTCCTTGGTAGCCGATTTTGGATCTCTTAACCTGCAAGAAATAATGAAATGGGACGCCTTCACCTTGAATATATATGTTTAAGCTTCAGATCCACAAATTTGCGGACCTAACTCAAGCTCAAAAGGTGATTTTGGCTTGATCTAAAGTTGAAAAGGTGATTTCCACCAATCGTGGAGCGTTTTAGCCAACTTTAACTCAAAAAGCTCTTGACTTAGTCAACAAATTGACCCTTGACTTCAAGTGAAATGGCGGACTTTGAGACCTTTTTGGATGGGCATTTTATGTGCTATTGAAAGTTGAATCAAATTGAACATTACCCTTTCAAATTGATTCAATAAAATAGGAAGTTGTTGCATGTCCGATTCGTGTCTGGCAATTTTGATTCAATGTTGATGTGTGTTTTATCATCCACCAAACATTCAGAATAAAAATGCCCAAAGACACTTTATCCTCTCTTGAAAAACCACCGCATATGCTAAGATTGCGAGAAAATCATATAGCGATTCCAAGGTTTCTTTAGTCGGGTCTCGACGTGTGGATAAGCTCAATGGTCGTTGTGATAATGCTGGTAATAAACAAGGGGACTTACGTAGAAAGTCTGCACAAGCTAGGGACTTAGGAAATTTATCTTTATAGGTTCTCAATTAGGACTTTCAATTGTGGATCTCAAAAAAATGGCAAAAAGAATAGGGTTTAGGAAATCTAGTCTAAGCCTAAGAACTCAAGAGACAGTAAGGACTTGGTGAAGAGGAATAAACCACACTTTGTTTCGCCTCCTGTAGGACAACATACGCAAAGTGGGTGCAATCTTCAAGGGGTTTGTGAGAATAATTTTCACACCTCGAATGAGGTTGAAGTTAAGCTTCCACGTTTAAGAGCTCAGGCTAACTTTACAAATCGAATGCAAATCATCCATTCGAAAAAAGTATGAGCTACACTTCACCATCGAATCGATACGATCAATCTCTCATTCAATTAACAACTTTTCAAAGCAAATTCTATTTAATCTAACTTTAACTCTAATCTATGGCGGAAGGCAATATGTAACCTCGCTTACTATTCAACAATAAGAAGTGATTCAAGGCAAATCATGCTCAAGAGCTTTTATCATTCAAAATAGTCTCAATGCGACAATATACATAATCTGTCTCCACACCAAATAAAAATGAGAGAGCACTAGTTTATATAGAGCTCCAAAAATGAGATGAAGGGCCGAGATTTAAAACAAGATCAATGGCCGAGATTATTACAACCAAACCCTAATTAGGGTTTCCCAAAATAACAAGAGTTAACCATCAGAAAACTATCAAAAAAGTGGCAGTTCCAGCTATAATCAAGGAGAGGCGTCCTTATCCATCTGAATAACATTGTGCTTGGCGAATCTGGACACTACTGCAATGACCTCGCTGCTCCACGGATAGCGGCAAATATGTTGATCCCGGACGGTCCGTTCGAATCTCAAGATATTCAGTAAAAGTTTTCCCACCGCTTTCCCTGCCAGGCCTCAATCCGATGAGCCTTGCCACTCGCGCAGTTCGTGAGCTTCAAAGGTCCACCGGGCGAGAAGAGTTTTGAACCTTATGCTTCAATCTTCCAACTCGATGTTTCATATTCTCCTCGATGATCTCTACAAGCCACCATACCAGTTATCATGCAATCTTCTCCCTCGGATTTTTCCCTCGACCCTTTCATCTCCAAAGTCTCATCGACTTTTGCTTCTGCTATTCTTCAGATGTCACGCTTCAAAACCAAGATGAATCGGCCGCCTCTTTTGCAAAAGAATCACCTTTTATCAACTAATCCTCCCTCGTAGTGTTTTCAAAATTTAAGGCTTGAATGCTCTTTTCCTCGTGATATCCGGGACACCTTCCGATGTTTCTGCCATATCCATCAATCTGGAAAGAAATGAAGAGGTTCATCCATACGCCAGTGCCAACTTTTCCATGAACAAGGCCGCTTCCGTGCCTTCACTTGCCATCCAGTCTTGTGCTTCCCTGGCTGTCACCATTCCGTGCTCAACTTCCCTAGTCACCTCCTGTGATGAATTGAGGAGAGGAGGAACGGTTGCATTGCCCTGATCAAGCGGCTGGGTCAAATGTTGTATATATTCCTTGAGACGTTTGACCTCCTTTTTATACTCTTTCTTCTTGGTCACTTCCTTTTCCAGTCTCGCTTTAATGGTCGAGACGGAATTATCTAACTCTTCTACTTCCTGACCTTTCGAGGTCGGACCAAGGTCAACAGTGGTTATTGCATACTCTTGTGGAGTGATTTCGTCCTGTGGCTTGTCCACTGTAGGCACTGCAATGTGCACGGAACGGTTGCCTGTCTCGTTCCTCTGAATGGTGGAGAACTTCTTGGCGGGCTTCTTGACTGCAACCTGCTCTAATCTTGCCAAGAAATCGGCAGTATCATCTTCTTCTTCCTGTTGAGCCTCAGCAGGCACCTGGATTTTCATCCTCTCCAACAGCCAGTCTGGAATAGTCGACTGTTCGATGCCGTCCTCTACTTGAACTTCCTCTTCATTCGAAGCATCCACTATCCCTCTGAGGGCGGAAATCATTCCTTCCTCTAAGTCATTATCCCGAGCTTCCATGTCATTGTCTGAACCTAAAATTTCTGTGCCTGTTGGTGACGCAGGCTCTTCATCATCTAGTTGAATAGGCTCATCATTTACTTCCTGAGCTGCAAGAGGTTCAAGCATTTCCACCAAGGAGTCGTCTATATTGGCCACAAACTGGTCAATGTTCCTGGATGCTGCTGACCAAGAAGGCTCTCCTTTATGCCTTTTGGAAACAGGTTCAGCACTTGGCATTATTTCTTTTCTTTTCTCTCCAATCCTGACCAAGTCCTGATGGGATGCACCAGCATTAGAGGAATATGACTCTGATTCGCTCAACAGATCATATGTGAGCGTGACTCCTTTCTGTCTTAATTCCTGAACATGATAATCAACCCACGACTGAGAATATTTCGTCACTGGCCTCATCAGGGTGGCTAGGTCTGCGTGCTCTGGCTCTGACCATTTTACTGGAGGGAGAGGTCGGCTTTCCTCAAAGCGAGGCTGTACGTGGTTTCCATCATCTTGGAGCTGATCAGGCACTCGACAGAACTCAATTGTTCTCATGAAATCCAAGGACATCCTGGACCACATCTTCCGTCTGACCTCATATTCATCCGCAGCATTTGCCCAGAAATCCTCCAATTCCATCCTGTGCTTATATCTTCTCCCTTCCATTGTCCGGATATTATGATGTGGGTCATAATTGACCCTGGACTTGTATGCCGTGAAAGGATACCATTGGATCTCTAGTCTTGCACTTTCAGCTGCCTGTGCGGATGGACAGTACTCTAGCATGTTCCCGATGAAGAATGGGAATGTGACGGACGCCTTCTTGGTCGGCCTCTGAATATTCTGGTACTCTTCTAATTGTCTTAAAACCTCGAGCAATATCATCCGATTAGTTGGATAGATAGGCAATTTATAGGGATTTCCAGTAAATCCCTGGATCCTGATATATGTGAATTTAGGGAACTGGATGAACCAAGACCCATATTTGCTGATAAGACTTTTTGCTTCATGGCTCAGCCTTTGGTGCACTCCTCCTTGAAGCTTTCTGGTGACATGCATTAGGAATGCATCATGCACCCTCCTGAAGTGAGTCTTCTCCTTCAACTGGAGCTGAGGATAGCAGTCGTAAGGCTTGAGCTCGTTCTCCCCGTTGCCAATTTTGCCTTTGTAGATCAATCCTGGATATTTGTATGATCTGGCCAACAGGTATATCACATATGAACTCATGTGAAAAGACTTGGTCTCTTCAAGGTTGATCAGTTGCTCATGGAGGTTGTCACTTATCATCCGTGACCAGTTGAACATTTTGACTCCGGAGGTGATCTCGTCGATGAAATAGTACATCCAGCTCTCAAAGAAGGCGCCTTGCGGATTGCCAGCTATTCTGTTAAGCATCAGCACAATATCCCCAAAGTCTTCCTTGAAGTCCGTGCGGCGAGGCCTCTTGGGCAACTTCTTGATTGACGGCTTTGGCTTGTCCATCCAAACCTTGTTGACTGTTGTGGCGCACAAATCTAACTTGCTGTCATATAGCATTTTGGCTTCTTCTTTGGTCTTATAGACCGTTCTTGAATGTTCAGGGATGCCAAAGGTCTCCTGAATTGCAACTTCGTTCAGGTGTGCCAAGATCCTTCCGTCAGGGGCGATAATCTGTCTTTTCTGGGCATCATAATGGCGAGCACATTCTACCATTAACTCTGCACAATCCATTGCCGGAGGGAATCCAGCTGCTTGGAATATCCCGTTTCTGACCATTCTTCTGGCTATTGCCGTGGGAAGTCCCTTCTGACCGTATACTCTTTTCTTAAATTCGTCAAAATCCACATGTCCGAGGTCAGTATCCATGACATTCTTCCACTTTGAGATGACCTTAGTCTCCTTCTGAGCACCCTTGTTGGCGAACTTCATTTTCAGCTTCCTGGATAATACTCCTGCCGTGTCCGTCAACCTGCAGTCATAATATTAACATTAATAAAAAGACTTTTAAAATTATTAAAACCTCGTGCCTTGGATTTGAAAATTTGACTTTCAGCTGTTCACATAATTAATTTGCTGCGAAAAAGCAAGCTGAAAGTGACTTGAATGGAATTGAAAATTTTGCCAGAGCTTCGTCAAGATGACAGTACATGAAAAGATAGCAAATTTAATTGACCAATTACCAAACCTCAGTGAAGGAGCGTTAAATGCAAATCAGATTTAAAAATCTGATTTTTTTGAAAAGTGCGCCCCTCTTCAAGAAGAATTCAGCTTTGAATAAATCTCCTTTTCTTTTCCCGCGAAAAATTCCTCAGCATAACACTACTCTTCCCTCTGGGAAAATTCGACTTTGCTTATGGACGAATTAATTGCCTGACAATTTCGAGAAAGAATAAATTTCTCTTCAGCTGTGTGTGAAAAAAATGAGTTGCTGAAACTCATTATAATGCTGAGAGATTGAATTCGATTTAGCAACTGCCGTAATCTTTCTCGATCTCGATTTGTTTTTATTTTCCAAACAGGCAACTTTCCTTTTATCTTCCAACAAGGATCAGTCTCGAACTTATCCGGACAAATCTTACTGATCTTCAAAAATTCGATTTTTAAATGTTTATTTTTTTTTGTTTTTTTCAACTTTTAAATAAAACATTAAATAATTTAATTAAATTCATGGTGAATTTAATTTTCTTTTTTGTCGGATTTCATCTCCGCCTGGCGTGCTTTATTTTCGTCCGATTCGTGTCTGGCAATTTTGATTTTGTCCAAGGTATTTTAAGTTTCCAAATAGTTGAAAATTAATATTAAAATATTAAAATATTTCAATTAATTCCAACCCGTTCGTCTTGGACCCATGGCTATCTCGATCTTCCTTCCATCTTTCTTGGCTGAGAGTTTATTTTCCGATCTCGTCCTTAATTTTGTCTAGCCAAACCAAATCTTAAGCCATTCCGTCGAGAATTTCATTGCCAGATCCCTATTTTTCTTTGTCGAGGCGAGATTTTAAGCTCATTTTGCTCTGTCAAAGTCAAATATTTCCTTGCTCCGTCGAATTTTTCTAGGCAACACCTTTATCCGGATGTCTTGATTAGGCAATTTTCCTTGATGTCTGACATATTCTTCCTCCTTCTGGCCAAGGACGATCCTTCCTTTCTCCCTGCCTTGCGCATTTTTCTTGGGTCAAAGTTGACAATTTCTCGACATTTTCTCCATACTTAGGCAAATTTTATCTCTTTTCCTCATCGTGCTAGGCACATTTCGTTTTATTCTTTGCCACATCCTGATAATCTTTAGCACATGTCCTTTCAATCTTGGCATTTGTCTCCTCGAAAGTGTCACAATACTTTGGCCAACATCTTCATTTCTCATCCCTTAGCCTCTTCACTTAGGCAAATATTCGAACCTCTTCTTAGACTTGGCATTAACACTTAGCCAAAAATCATCATCCTATCATCTTAGGCGGACTTCCTTGGCATCTTGGACGAAGATTATGGATGTCCTTGATACTTTGCTAGCTCCTCCAAGCATATGGCGGACTTTGTAAGTCTTTAGGATGAACATTTTTGGACGTCCCTCTTTTCTAGGGTGGATTTCCTTAACACTTTAGCACTTACTCATTCTTTGGAAAGGATTCTCCACTTCTTTAGGCTTTCATACTTAGAAAATTTTGAAATTTCCCCTCTTGATAGGTATTGACACTTAGCAAATATTTTGATTTTTTCTTACTTTCATGCCTAGGCGGACTTTGGATAGCTTTCAGCCAAGTCCCACCTTTCAAGGGTGGATTTCCTTAACACTTTAGCACTTACTCATTCTTTGGAAAGGATTCTCCACTTCTTTAGGCTTTCATACTTAGAAAATTTCGAAATTTCCCCTCTTGATAGGTATTGACACTTAGCAAATATTTTGATTTTTTCCTACTTTCATGCCTAGGCGGACTTTGGATAGCTTTCAGCCAAGTCCCACCTTTCAAGGGCGGACTTCACAAGCACTTTGGACGAGTTTCCAAGCATAAGGCGGACTTTGAGGGTCTTTAGCACATCAAGGGCGGACTTTAGATGGCATTAGGATATCCTCCTTGGCAGATGGCGGACTTTGAGGCCTCTTAGGACGTGCACTTTAGTGGATGGCGGACTTTAGGTAGTCTTAGGATATCCTTCATGAGATGGCGGACTTCAAAGGAATCAAGGATGGCCTTGGGCGGACTTTAGAAGGTCCAAGGATATGCCTCCAATATGCATGGCGGACTTCATGAGATGCAAGGATATTGTCCCAAGGTGCATGGCGGACTTTGAAGCTGATGGGCATATGCATGGCGGACTTTGAAGAGTCCTAGGATGTGCCTTCAAGAAAGCTGGGCGAACTTCAAGACTTCTTTGGACATCCTTCTAAGCTGCTGGGCGAGTTCCATGACCTTCCAGACCTTCATACATCTTCCTTCATGGCGAATTTTCCAGACTTGCACAGATTTCTCACAAACTTCACCATTTTTGAGCTGATTTTTATGATTTCAACCTCAGATCTGATTGATCTTGAACTGGTTTTGACTGGTTTTTCCAGATTTTTGAACGTTTTTGGCCTGATTTTCATGCTTTTTGCACTTTTTTTTGCAAATTTTTCAAAAATTTTCAATTTTTTTCATTTTGATTTTCTGAGAGTTCTATTGAGTTTTTCGAACTTCTGAGTGCGTTTTCAGAACTCGGGACCTTTCTAAAAATAGAAACTTTCCAAAAATAGAAACTTTCTAAAAATAGAAAAAGCAACCCTAAAAAATAGGGAACCTTGTTTGGTCCAAAAATGCCAAAAATGAAAAATCGAAAAAGCAACTTTTCCTAAAAAATAGGAAGTCTCAGAATTGGCCGAATTTACAGTCGATCTTCGTCTCTTGGGCCTTCGAGCGCTTCCATGACGTCTACGCACTGATTCAAGCATGAATTACTGACTCGGCTCGGGTGACTCTCGGCAAACTGACCTGAAACTCTTAACAAAGTGATCTCTCGTAACCATTGCAAGGAGATAGAACCCTAAAAACTAGCAGTAATGGGGGTCCCCATCAGTGATGGGGCGATGTGTGAA
This sequence comes from Sequoia sempervirens, assembly GCA_007258455.2. Taxonomy (NCBI): domain Eukaryota; kingdom Viridiplantae; phylum Streptophyta; class Pinopsida; order Cupressales; family Cupressaceae; genus Sequoia; species Sequoia sempervirens. Next base: position 15,180 of record VDFB02380211.1, on the reverse strand, counting down.
AAGGTCACAAACTCTCTAACTGAAAACTAGATAATTTCACTGTTGCAAAAGCACAATCCTAGAACCAACTCCCCAATGGTGACTTAGTAAAAATGGCACTGCTATAAAAAGTAAGTATATGCCCAAAACCCAGAACTAAGTGAAACTGAAGACCAATGAGGAACTGTGACCAACTAAAGATAGCAACATCAACACCGGCCACTACTATAAATAGAAACCCCTCCGGAAAACCCTAAACTGAGCTGCTAAAAATAGCACTTACAATAAATAGCATACTGCTAAAAATAGTGACTCCAAATGCATTTTGAGCACAAACCGGGCAGCCGTCACAACTTACTAAAAATAGCAAGTCCAAAAAAGGTTGTCAGATGCAGATGCATGTCATACCACCACGAAGCTCTCTGAAAACCTAGAAAGAATCCAGAACCCAAACCTGCATGCAAACCCCTGATCGAAATGCATGTCACTCCATGAAATGCATGTCACATCCCTCTGAAGCTCTCCAAAAACCCAGAAAGAATCCATAAACCAAACTGCGAAACTCTGACATGCAAATCCCCGAATCCACAACTGAAGCCTCCAAACAGCTGGAAACCCTAATTTTGCATCTAACTGGTCTACGGGCGTCTAGGAAAGGGCTAATTGTCTCTGGAACGTGTAGTGCTAAAAATGGGGACATTACAATTTGTAATATTTTTTGTTTCTGGTTCATACAAAATGGCTAGAAGTTCTCGTTCATTTGCCCCAAACGCAAAGAGTTTATTTAAATTTGATGCATCGACACCTTTTTGGTGACATACAACAATGATTGAACAACTACTTGGTGGTAGGAGTTATCTTTGGCATTGTAGCCAATGTGCAAAAGAGTATAAGAGCTCTTGAGTGAAATCTCACTACTATGTTATTCCTTTACAAGGAGTAGGAGTTTGTCTTGAGCCAAATAAAAAAGGATTGCCAAAGCATCAAATATTGGCTTATATTAAAGAACATGAGGATGCCAACATAGCAAATAATAGATCAAAGACTCCTGCACATCCTCTTGCCAAGAAAAACTTGCACAACCCTCCTAGTGGCTTATCACAACCAACTAGCCCGCATCCTTTCATGCCAATGCCACCATCTTCTTGAGAAGGCAATGTTTCGGCTTCGCATAAAAGAGGCCCATTGGAGAAGGCCTTCAAGAATGAAGCGAGGGAGATTGCAAATCAAAGCCTTGCTCAGTGCATTTAAGATAATGGGCTTCCTTTCAACCTTGTTAGATCACCATATCAACAGGATATGGTGACAATCATTTCCAATACACCTTTTGATTATGTTAGTCTTGGGTATGAAAAGGTGCAAACGACCTTATTGGCAAAGAAAAAGCTTCAATAGAAGCATCATTGAGAGCAATGAAGGATACATGGTCTGAAACAAGTGTGTCCATCATTTCTAATAGATGGAAAGATAGCAAAAATAAACCATTGATCAATATTATTGTCGTGTCCACTAAAAGGGCGATGTTTTTGAAGGTAGTGGATTGTAAGGGGCAAGTGAAAGATGCAACTTCCATTGATGAGCTAAAGGGGCTCTATAATGAATGGTTCATAAGGCACAACACTTGCTAAAGATTTTGCAAATGGGTTTGTGCAAGCTAAGTGGGCTTAACCTTGGGGAAAACCCCGTGGTTAAGCGCGCTTGGGCTATAGTATTGGAATGGGTGACCTCCTAGGAAGGCCCAGTGCTTCACCCCTATGAGCATCACCTAGATGCAATGAGTGCTAAGTGGACCATTCATTATCATGAGAGATGGGTTCTTGTGAACCACTACTCATGAAACATGGGTCAATGAGTTTGACTCGTAAAACTACACAATTGAATCTTAATAGCAATATCACAACTTTCATTGTTAATATCCTGATAGAATCCATTGAAATAGTGGGCCCTAAAAATGTTGTCAAAGTCATAATGGATAACACTAAAAATTGTAGGGAAGCTAGTTTATAATGGAGGGTACATATGGTCACATTTTTTGGACACCATGTGCAGTCTACTCACTCAATTTGATATTGCAAAAGGTTGGCACACAAATTGAGTAGGTCAAACAAATCTACACGAAGGGCAAGGAGATCCAAATGTTTGTGACTAATCATCATATGTCACAAGGCATCTTTAGGACCTTCTCCAAGTTGGAGTTGTTAATGTAATTTAAAAAAAAATTAATTGTTGATATGTGACATGTATTTTTTTACACCATATTAGGTTTGTTGAAACTCAATTTGCATCTCATACAATCATCTTAAGATGACTTGTGAAGGTGCAAGAGGCATTGAGTTCTATGGTCATCAACAGCCTATGAATGTATGGAGGCAGTCAAGCATAGAAAGAACCCAAAAAGTAAAAGCATTCATCCTAGATGAGTGGTGGGCTTGTGTGGAATATGTTTTGAGTTTCACTGAACCCATCATCAACGTGATTACGTATGCTAATATAAATCACCCATGTTTGGGTGAAATTTATAACAACATAGACTCTGTGGTTGATAACATAAGAAATATAATAGAAGCCAAGGAACATGACCCAACGGAAGCATTTTTCAAAAGTGTCCAAAATATCATCGTTGATCGTTGGAACAAGATGACCATCCCCTTCCATCTCTTAGCATTTGCTTCATCGCCAAAGTATTATAGCAAAGAGATACTTCCTTGCCGAGGAGGGTGCCACCATATAGAGATGAAAATGTTGTTACTAGCTATAATGCTACATTTAGAAGGATATTTCCAGATGAAGGCATCCAAAGTGTTGTCTTGGGTGAGTTTAGCCACTTCATATCTTCAAGGAATCATGATGTTTTCAGTCTTTGAAACAAATACAAGAAAGATGCTCATGATTGGTCGTACATACATGGTCAAGGCTCTATTTACTTGCAGCCTCTTGCAATTAAAATTCTCTCTCAAGTATGTATCTTCCATTTTTTATTTTTCTCATTTTTCATTCACTACTATTATGGTATTTTATAATAATATAATTTTATAATTTATGTTTTGTATTTATAAAATTAAATACCAAATGTCGTATGCAAATCAACAGGTTGTGAGTGCTTCTTCAACTGAGTGGAATTGGAGTACATACTCCTTCATCCACTTGGTTAAGCACAACCATTTGAGTGCAAAAAAAGTTAAGGATTTGGTCTATGTACACTCCAACCTTCGTCTTTTGTCACATAAGACACCTGAATACAATGAGGGTATGACAAAGAATTGGGATCTAAGTCCTAAGTGTGCTGATTTAGATGCTATAGTTGCACAGCTCGCCAAAGTCTCTATAGATGAGGCAGCTTCCGCACACGACACAACTAGTGGGAGTAGCACTCCAATTGATTGTGGTTCAAATGAAACTGAACCAAATGTTGATTTTGATACTTTTGATTAAAAACAATATGAAAACTATTAAATATTGATTGTAATTTTAAATTTTCATTGTGTAATGACATTTTGATTTAACAAATCATTGAATTATGAATTTTTTACTTGAATATTTTCATTTCTGCAAATTATGAATATGAGGCATTTAAACATATTTTTTATTGGTAATTATGAGTATCATTGTTTTTATATTTTATAATTTATAATTTTGAATATATATATAATAGCCAAACCCATACTCGTACCCAAGGGAAAAAATATTTGTTGTACTATCATACCAAATACCTATACACACACCTGTACCAAAATTGGTAACTTAGGTCTGAGCCAATTCTAAGTCTTGTAATTGTCGTTCTCCATGCTCATTAATATATAATAAACTAATCAATTTAACTTTCAATAAGAGCTATCTTCTTTTTTACATATTGATTGCCCTTCAAAGTATTTCATAGTTTTCAAAACCATGTCTATTGCCCATCCATGTTTTTAGAAGTATTATATTAATTCTAGAGCTTTGGATACTTAATAAATATGCTTTAAGGATTTTGAGTATAATTATCAAAAGACTAAATATGATCTTGAATCTTTTGTGTTCCAAAACTCTTGTTACAAGGTTAAATATGATTAAAAGAATGAAATTCCAAGAAAGAAGCATATTCTTTTTTGAACCAATTGTTGTCACTTAGAATAATACTAACCAAAAATTTGCATTATTAAGTCATGTGATCATTCCTATTCTTGATCCTTTTTCGAAAGCTTCCTAGTGTCAAATTTTGGTATGGTAATTTGAGTTTAGATTTCACACCAATCACTATTCAAATCAATTTAGGAAAAAATATGACATCATAAAAGATTGGTCAATCAAAAACATAGCTTATACTTGATCCCTACCCAAAATTTTGGGCATTGATTCAAGGATATGTTGATTAGTTCCATAAGTTTCCAATGACAATGGATAGCATTCAAATAGTTTGTCAGAATAATAGTAAGTTATAGTATTCACACGGATACATAGAAAAACACTTCAACATGTATTTTCATTGTGGTTTTTCAAAAGATGAATTGTTTTATAATTAGTGATTGCCAAGAAGAAAATGATTCCGTTCACTTGGTCTTATATGAACGGCATCATGGACACCTTCTACCGGATTGAAAGGAAGCAACAGACAATTTTATTTTATTTTAAAAATATAAGAGAAAGCTTCATACAAATATCATTTTTACAAAGCTCAATTGTTTTACAAACCATTTATCCAAAATCAATAGAGTGGTACTAGTTGGTGAATTCTAAATCATATGGAACTCAAAAGCCTCAAAGTGACAAAAATTCCCATTCAATCTTCATAAGGATTAACAATCACGATTTGAATTTGCCTCAATGCTTAAGTTAACATCTAGATAAATTCCCACCATCCAATCTTCCCCATCCTTGCTATTGAAGCTTTAGTTAACCTAGAGATGATTGTGAATGTGGAGATGCTCATGGGTGTGGATATGAAGGCATGAACAGCCTAGTCAAGCTCATAGAAAAGAGGAAGCAAGTCAATGAATGCAAACAAGTAGAAGCATATTTCAAGCAGCCAAGAATGTAATTTGTTGTAGAAAGAAAATAAAATATTTTTGAAGTCTTTTTTAGTGGGTGATTCTTCTATAAAAGAGACTACAACAATTTTTTTGGATTTTGTCAAGTATTGCAAAGATATCAACTCCAGAAGTTTTAGGGCATGTGAACTATTGAGGATTGCATCCTATGGTTTTGTTCCTACACCATAAGCTTTAAAACGTTAAGGCTATAACCCTAGCCACATGTCATCTTTGACATACAACATACGATATCATGGCAAGCTCCTTGAGTACAATGATCTCGGTTGATTGACCCTTTCTATTTTGAATATTCTCCTCTTTCCCTCTCAAAACTAGCACACAGTTTTTGGCCATCAATCCTGCCTATCAATCCATTTTTTTGTTTATTACATTCCTCTAGATTCTTGTTCTTCTAAGTCACACTGTCATAACCCTCGATTTTGTGCATAGGCATATGAGAAATAGATAACATTAAAAAATTGTTCTAATAATTGATGTTTTCCAGCATGAGCCATATGTAAACTATTTCTCGACTATAATCTTATTTCTAATGGATATAATAAAATAATAAATTAATGATAGACTGAAATATTTTATTATCATTGAGAAACAACTTTGTGAAATCTTCACTTAGACATCTAGCAAAAATCGGCATAAAATAAATCATTCTTTACAAGTCGTTTCTGTATTATATGTTATGCTTCTTTATATGTGATGCGTCCATGCGATCTGTTCTGTTGCTCAACTAGGATAGTATTGCAAATCTGAGTATTTTATTTTGGCAACCTGGAAATCGACTTGTGTAAATAATATAAATCATCTAGTCTAAATCGCTGCATGCAAAAATTTAGACATAATGACAAACTTAATTAGATCGACGACTTAATCTCAAGACTTTGACAAAATAATTATGAAACGACCCAGTTGCTAAGTGATGCGACTATAGGAGGGATGTGACTCCCTCAAAAGGACAGCAGCAGCAAGAGACACACCTCTAGATCTGTTCTGTTGCTCAACTAGGATAGTATTGCAAATCTGAGTATTTTATTTTGGCAACCTGGAAATCGACTTGTGTAAATAATATAAATCATCTAGTCTAAATCGCTGCATGCAAAAATTTAGACATAATGACAAACTTAATTAGATCAACGACTTAATCTCAAGACTTTGACAAAATAATTATGAAACGACCCAGTTGCTAAGTGATGCGACTCTAGGAGGGATGTGACTCCCTCGAAAGGACAGCAGCAGCAAGAGACACCTCTACAGGGATTTAAAAAACGGCTCTCAAGACAGAGCATGATAATCAATCATACGTGGAAGACGAGAGACATATCGGGATTACAGAGAACACGTTTAGAGAAGCCAGTACAGTGCGCCAATCAAGAGGTAAGTATCCTCACCCATTGGTTATTCATTGGAGGATTATGGAATCAATACGAAATACTGGACAGTGGGTTACTATATAATTACTAACCCCATATCTTATGCAATATCAGTGAATGCTTATAACACCCGAATCTGTGGTAAATTGTGAATTCGGTCAAGTACAAAATGATAAGTGAATACATATTAAATGACCCGTTTGCAATCCATAAATATATATATATGTCAATATATTACGTTTCATCTATACAGTATAAATAAATGACAATTTTTCACATCTAGAGATAAATGAATATTATTTATCAATGTCACAATAATGTTGCTTATAGCAATTAAGCTATTATGACTTTTACTATAAGAATAGGCTTCGGGCCAAATCCCTCTCACTAATACCCACTGAGGATAGGAAGTTTGTGGAGGGAAAGGCGGGTAATTCAGTCAATTGATGGATGGTCCCAAGACGGGTAGGAAACCTTGAGGGAGTCCACTTGGAGACCGTTCACATGCTCTTGGCAGAGTAATTCTTCCATCCGCCGATGAGGTTAGGAAAGAGGAAAGGACGAAGATCTATTCCAATCAAGAGTAATAAGTCATATCAGATTATGATGTGTTTTATGCACTAGATAATAATGCATTTATCTTATTCTTAAAATGTTCAATCTGGAATTGTCTAATTTAATTTGGATTAAGGAATTATGTGTATTTGTTGGTAATGCATGATGTGTGCAAGACTCAAGACAAATTACATGTGCAAAAACTATGTGTTGGTAAATACAAATTCTTAATCCTAACTTGTGCATATTTTGTTTCTAGGACAGGTTAGCCTGAGTTAAATAAGGGGACATTACAATTGGTATCAGAGCATAATCCTGCCATCTTGTACACAAGTGAATGCAAACCTACCGAAAAAAGGGGTCCAAGGATGAACAATTGTCCAATGAACTAAGGGCTTTTATGGAACAAACCAATCCAACCCTTATGAACCAAAATAAAGGGTTAGAAAAGGCAAACCAAGCACTCATCCAAACTTTACAAAGTATGGAAAACTCAATCAGCAACCTAAAAAATAATTCAAATGGGAGAGACGTAAGTTCAAATCATTCAGAGGCTAATAATGGGCCATTCACACCCAGAGTTCCCAAACCCCCCTTCATAACCAAGGAGGATGGTCCTAGAAGGGAGGAGGAGATGGATCCAACTCCAAACAGCACCGAGGAAATGATTAGAGCACATAGAGATCTTGAACCCGAGCTTAGGGAACTTGTGTCATTTAGGGAATTTTGTGAAGCCAAAAGACATGAAGCCCCTAGACAAGGAAAGAAGCCACCAAATAAAGATTTGAAGCATAAAGTGAATAAAGTGACCTTGCCCAACTTTGATGGCTCAAACAAAATCACTGCCCATGCTTGGCTGCAAAAACTAAATACCTATTTCACCCTCATCCCAATGATTGAAGAAGATGCACTTCAATTTGCAATCTTACATTTGGAAGGCTTAGCCCATGAATGGTGGCACCATGGAATTCTCACCCAAGGCCACCAAAATATAATCTCCTACGAAGAATTCTCACAAAAACTCATTAGGAGGTTTGATAGGAAACATCCCCAAGAAGATTTTAAAAGGCTCACTCAACTAAAACAGCAAGGAACAATAGAAAACTACATAACTGAATTTCAGAAAATCTCATTCCAAGTTTCAGGGATTGGGGAAGATAGACTCACATACCTTTTTGTGGAGGGACTTAAAGAGTCACTTAGAGGGCTAGTAAGTGCTCTTAACCCAATAAATCTTGAGGATGCCATAGAAAAAGCCTTAAGGCTAGAAACTTCATCAGCAAGTAATAAAACTACAAACAACCATAGCAAGCATTCTCACAAAATAGATAATCCAAGCCGCAATCCCCTCACCAAGAGGGAACGAGATGAACTAAGGGAGAAGAATTTGTGCTTCACATGTAAAGGCCCGTGGGAATGTGGGCACGCTTGTGAAAAGAGAGAAGACAATAGGAAGAAGAACCCTTGTCGTCGTTGCAATGCAGAGTGGTCACTTGGGCATAAATGCGAAAAGAGGGGTCGAGCCCACAAGATAGAGGCAACCCACCAACAAAGAAACAAAGGAAAATGTATGCAAGAAAGCAAGGTATGAGGGAGATGAACATGTAACTCTTGCCATAATTACACAAACCTCCAAACACCATCCATTTCGCATTAAGAGTACCCTTCAGGGCCAAAGAGTCATCACCCTTGTGGATAGTGGGGCATCCCACAATTTCATAGATGAAAGATTAGTTGCAAAAAGGAAGTTAAAGGCACAAGAATTCAAAGGATTTACAGCAGCCATAGCTATGAGAGCTATGGTCCAATGCACGAAAGTAGTTCCCCAACTAGAGATGATCTTCGGAAATCAACCCATCAAAGAAGACTTTTATGTTGTGCCTCTAGATGCAGATGTAATATTGGGTACCCCATGGATCTATTCCTTGGGATGCTTTATGTTTGATCTTCCTAACTTGACACTTCGTTTTCAACACCAAAGACAAGAAGTTACCTTAAAAGGACTGCCCAATGGATCACCACAAGTAGTCTCTTGCAAAAGAATAGAAAGAATTTTGAATCGGGGTCAAGGAGAATGGGCAGCGCAGTGCATGGTATTAGACAAGTCAACTCCTCAAGGAAAATGCATCCACATTGACATACAACCCATTATGGAAAAACACAAGAAGGTTTTCGGTGATATTCCGCCTAGATTGCCACCCAAGAGGGGCTTTGAACATATTATTGAATTGGAAGAAGGGGCGAAACCAATAATCACCACCCCTTACAAGCATCTGCAAAAATACAAGGAAGAAATAGAAAAGACAATTAAAGAACTTCTAGAAATGGGGCACATCCGGCCTAGCTCAAGCCCCTTTGCCTCGTCAGTCGTGCTTGTTAAGAAGAAAGATGGAACCATGAGAATGTGTATTGATCATAGGGTTTTAAATAAAAAGACCATAAAAAATCGCTACCCCATTCCTAGAGTGGATGAAATCATAGATGAACTTCATGGTGCCGAGTACTTCTCCAAAATTGACTTACGATCAGGATACCACCAAATAAGGAAGAGGGAGGAAGATATTCCCAAAACCACTTTCAAGTGCCACTATGGACATTTTGAGTTCTTGGTTCTTCCCTTCGGGTTAACAAATGCCCCTACTACCTCCCAGTCATGTACGAATCACACTTTCAGGAAACAGTTGAGAAAATTTCTATTAATATTCTTTGATGATATATTAATCTACAGCAAAACATGGGAGGAGCATCTTAAACACATTGATGAAGTCTTAGAGATATTGGAACAAGAATCACTATATGCCAAAGCCTCAAAATGCGAGTTTGGTTTAGATGAGATTCTTTACCTAAGGCATAAGATCAGTGCCCAGGGAGTCAGTGTTGATGAAGAAAAGATCAAAGCCATCAAGGAATGGCCAAAACCAAAGAACCTCACTCAACTCAGGGGTTTTGTGGGGCTATGTAGCTACTACAGGCGTTTCGTGAAGAACTTCTCAAAAATAGCCGCCCCAATTACAGACTTAACCAAGAAAGGGGCCTTTGTGTGGAATGAAATATCACAAGAGGCTTTCGAAAAAACTCAAGAGGCAATGTGTACATGTCCTATCCTAGCAATTCCGGATTTCACTCTACCTTTTGAACTTCAATGTGATGCCTCAGGGGAGGGAATCGGAGCAATACTTATGCAAAAAGGACATCCAATAGCCTTTGAAAGCCACACTCACAGAGACTGAAAGGCACTATTCCATTTATGATAAAGAGATGTTGGCCATCATGCATGCCTTAGCCAAATTCCGGCAATACTCAATTTGTGGGAAATTTAATATCAAGACAGATCATAACAGCTTAAGATTTTTCATGAATCAGATGGACTTGAACAACTGCCAACAAAAGTGGGTCAGCAAAATACAAGCTTACAATTTCGATATTAAATATGTCAAAGGAACTAATACTGTGGTAGTTGATGCCTTGTCCAGGCACCCACAAGTAAATACAATCACCAACATCACTGGAAGTTGGAGGAATCATATTATTGCAGAATATACCAAAGACCCTCAGGCTCAAGAAATACTTGAAGGAAATGCACCCAATAGTGAGTTTAAGGTAGTGGAAGATATTACTTTGTATAAGGATAGAATATTCCTTGTGCCCCACTCTAGGATAAAGGAGAAAATTTTGAAGGAATACCATGATTCCCCCTTGGCAGGACACCCTGGATATTATTAAACTTACAAGCAGATACAGGAACGATATTCATGGAAGGGCCTAAAAAGGGATGTGGGAAAATATGTTCAAGAATGTATGACTTGCCAGAAGAATAAAGCAGAACTAAACCATCCAGTAGGATTGCTACAACCACTACCTATCCCGGACCAAAAGTGGGAAAGTGTTTCAATGGATTTCATCACTGGATTGCCTAAAGTACAAGGAAAGGACTACATTTTTGTGGTGGTGGATCGGTTAACTAAGTATGCTCATTTCCTTCCAATATCCACTAAATATAGAGCACCCCAGATAGCCGAAGTGTTCTTTAAGGAAATCTTCAAGTTGCATGGTTTACCTCAGAATATAGTCAGTGATCGCGATAGCCGCTTCCTTAGCCAATTTTGGAAATAACTCTTCCGGCTCGCAGGTACTAATCTTACTTCAAGTACTACTTACCATCCTCAGACCGATGGGCAAACAGAAATTGTGAATAAATGGTTGGAAGGATACTTGAGGAATTATGTCACAGATCAGCAAAACTCTTGGGTTAAATGGTTGCACCTGGGAGAATACTGCTACAACACTACATACCACATGTCCATTACGATGAGCCCATTCAAGGCTCTCTATGGGTATGAAGCAACTACCTTTGGGAACTTAGTCATACAAGATAGCAGAGTGCCAAGTGCTAGAGATTTCGTACAACAAAGCATGGATATAATGAAAGCTCTCAAAGATAATCTTCATCATGCTCAAAATCAACAAAAGATTTATGTGGACCGAAATCAAGTCGAAAGAACATTTGAAATTGGAGATATGGTTTTCTTGAGACTCCAACCCTACAAGCAGTCTTCGATTAAAGTAAGCGGTGAAAAAAAATTAAAGCCTCGATTTTATGGTCCTATTGTGACCTAATTCACACCTCGCCCCATTGCAAATGGGGACCCTCATATTTGCTTTTTAGGGTTTTGTCGTTGCGTCTTAGTTTTCGACCGGTCTCCGTTTGGGGTTTTGAATCCGAATTTTGAATGGTCAGCCAAGTCAAGCAAATGAGTTTTAGCCTAGATCACTGTGTAAACGTCGCCATCACGCTTAGGAGGCCTAGGAGACGAAGATCGACTGTCATTTCAGTCAATTCCGACACCTCCCAGTTTTTAGGGTTTTTTCACTCTGGCCCCATATTTTTTAGGACCTACTTTTTTGGCACTTTTGGGCAATTCTGAGATCCCTATTTTTTAGGGTCTATTTTTGAAAAGTTGCTATTTTTGGAAATTTTCTATTTTTAGAAAGTTTCTATATTTGGAAAGGTCTCGAGTTTCGAAAATCCACTCAGAATTTCAAAAGGATCAACAGAACTCTCAGAAAATTGATTTGAAATTTTTTGAATTCATCGCAAAATTCTGGGAAAAGTTAAAAATCTGGAAAAAATTGCTTGAAAATCACAGAAAATGGTGAGAAATCTGGTAAAAATCACAGAGAATTCTGGAAAAGCACAGAAAATGGTGAATAAAATGAAAAATCAGTCATGAAATCATCAAGAAATTGATAAAAATCTGAGAGACACATGTAAAATCTGAAGAAGTTCATCATAAAATCTGAGCAATCATGGCAAGTTGATCATGGAGAAGACCTTCAGCCCACAAGTCAATGGCAGAAACAAGAAGGAAGTTCGCCCTTGGTCAAGTCATGCATGGCAAAGAAAGAAGGCAACTCCGCCCAGCCAAAAGTTGAAGTGGCTTGAAGAGAGCTGAAGTCCGCCTTGGTCAAATGGATAGATGGCTAGCCAAGTGAGTAAGTCCGCCCATGAGTGGCCAGACATAAGCTGAAGTCCGCCCTTGGACAAAGCATTGGGTGGCATAGAAAAACCTAAAGTCCGCCCAGCTGGAGGGAAAATGGTAAGAGTTAGGCTCAAGTCCGCCCTTGAGAAAAGACTAAGGATGGCATAAAGATGTAGCAAGTCCGCCCACCAAATGGAGAATGGCTTAACAAAGGACCAAGTCCGCCCTTGGACACAAAGCAAGGAGATTGAATGGCAAGCCAAAAGCTAAAGTCCGCCCTAGACATAAGAAAGTGGCAATAAAAGTAGCCAAGTCCGCCTTGAGCTAGAAATTGAATGGCAAGCTAAGAGACAAAGTCTGCCCCAAGACAAAAGTGAGAAGGCAAGAAACATAATGAAGTCCGCCATGTCTAGAGGAATAAGAAAATTTGAAATTTTGCCTAAGTATGAACATTTGAAAATTTAAAAATATATGCTTCACTTTGAAGATTCGCCATGCTTAAAAAGAGAGAAAATTCGCCTAAGTCCAAACATCAAAATGTCTAGAGAAATTTTTGCCAATGACTTAAAATCATGCCAGATGATTTAGGGAGATGAAATAAATTTTGCCAGAGGCTTTGGACGATTAAAAATCATGGCGAAATAATTTTGGACGATTAAAAATCATGGCGAAATAATTTTGGACGAAAGGACTCATGGCGAAATAATTTTGGACGATTGAAGATTATGGCCAAATAATTTTGGACGAAAGGACTTATGGCAAAACAATTTTGGATGAAAAAAGTTATGGCAAAACAATTTGGAAGAAAGAAAATTCGCCTAAGGCAAATAAAAATTTCAAAAAAATCAAATTGCCTTAGACCAAAAAATAATTTGCCATAAAAAAACGAATGGGTTGGAAATAACACATAAAATAATTATTTTAATTATTTTAATTGTTTATTTTCCAACACCCAAAGAGATGAGTCTTGAAAAATTGAAATTGGAAAAAGGACAAAAGAGCTTTATTGAACTGGCGTTGAATTTGGAAACTTTCCTAGATGTTATCGTTGAAGATAAAACTTGCCACCCAGAAGCTGAGTAAAAGACAAGTTAAAGCTCAATTTGAAGGAAACATTCGAAATTTGCTAATTGGATTGATTTTCTCACCTTATAATTGATTTCACTTCTCATTTTTACAATCATTCGTTTTCGAAAGAAAAGTGTGAGAAGAAATTTTTCTAAGACAAAAAAGTGAGAAAAGCTTGCAGCGAAGTGAAAGAAGCAAATTTTTGCTAGCTTGCATTGTGATCGTCGTCATTTGTCCAGAAGATCCAGGCAGATTTACTTTGTCCACTTCATTTTGACATGAAACTTCATCATTTATTTTCTTTCCAGCTTGATTTTTCACGAAGTCTAAATTAAACAACCAGCTGGAATATATTGCAAAGTGATTTAAATTTCGAATTCTAAATATTTTCTTTGCCTTTTCATTGCAGATTTATTTTCGAAACGGTAAAGATGAAGTTTGCTAGCAAGGGTGTGCAGATGCAATCAAAGATCAAGTCAAAGTGGGAGCATGTTGTGGACACCAATCTTGGCCATGTGGACCTCGAAGACTTCAGGAAAAGAATGTACGGGAGCGATGGATGTCTACCTTCGCCAATTGCGATAAGAATGATGCGCAATGGAATTGTTCACGCAACTGGATTTCCACCAGCAAAAGAGTGTCCGGAACTTATGGTGGAATGTGCATTGCACTATAATGCACAAGAAAGGCAAATAGAAGCTCCTGACGGAAGAATTCTCGCATACTTGTCCGAGCCAGCCATTCAGGAAATTTTCGGGATTCCAGTTTACAATAGAACGTCCTACCGCACTAAGGAGGATGCACTGAAGCTTTACCAGAACCAGCAAGACCTTTGTGCGTCCAACATAAACAAGAATTGGTTGCTGAAGCCCAAACCAACTGCAGGAAAGATGCCAAAGAAGTTGGTCAGAACACATTTCAAGGAAGAATATGGCGATATAGTTCTGCTGCTGAATAGAATAGTAGGCAACCCTCATGGTGCGCCTTTCGAAAACTGGATGTATTATTTCATTGATGAAATAATCACTGGAGTCAAGATGTTTAACTGGTCCAGAATGATCAGTGATAGCCTCCACGAGCAGTTGGTTAACCTGGAAGAAACCAAGACCTTCCACATGAGCTTGTACGTCGTATATGCACTTGCAAGGTATTACAAGTATTCTGGCTTGATTTGCAAAGGCGTGGTTGGCAATGGCGAAGGGCAACTTAAGGCATATGATTGTTATCCGCAATTGCAACTAAAAGAGAAGTCACATTTCCGACGAGCTCATGACACCTTTCTGATGTACATCACTCGGCTTCTTCAAGGTGGAACACATCAGAGACTCACCCGTGAAGCCAAGAGTTTGATTGGCAGATATGGATCGTGGTTCATCCAATATCCCAGGTTCACTTACATCCGGATTCAAGGATTCTCAGGAAATCCTTATAGATTGCCCATATATCCAACCAATAAAATGGTCTTGCTGGAAGTGCTAAGGCAATTGGAGGCGTATCAAAATATTCAAAGGCCAAAACAGAAGGCGGCTGTCACCTTTCCTTTCTTCATTGGCAACATGGAGGAATCCTGTCCAACGACTCAAGCAGCGGAGATTGCTCGACTGGAGATCCAGCAATATCTGTTCATATCATACAAGTCCAGGAATAACTTTGATCCACTCCATCACATCAAGACTGTGGACGGAGAGAAGTACAAGCACCGGG
>VDFB02380210.1:0-108400 GCA_007258455.2 Sequoia sempervirens | reverse complement strand
AACCAGCTTTGATACCACTTGATGAGGGTGCAACCCAAGACTTAGAAAATAACCCAAAAACAAGAGAATAATTTTATTATTCAGAAAATGGAGCTTCTTACATGCAGAGGATCTCAAATCCCCAGGTTCTACAACACATGCAAGTTACATAAAACTATTGAATAACCCTTCACAATATGCGAGCTTGTCCCCAAAAGGCTACCCAACAATTAGAAACCCGCCCATAAATAGAGGCTCCCTCATTGGTTTGGAGCCAAAACAACATTCAAATTTGAGTTTAGGCGGTTTGGCGCTGAAAATTTACAACATGAAGTTCAAATTTCAAAAGAGCATTTGCAATTGTATCTTCTAGAAAGTGCGCCAACTTCCTGGGGCCATAACTTTTGATCCGGGACTCCAATTCGCGAACCATTTGAACCGTTGGAAAGGTCTCGAAGTCAATAACGTGCTCAAAATCTACTACGTCAATTTTGGAAAGTTTCAGGGCCGATCCGGGAGCTCTAAGTTCCTCAAATCTAACTCAGAAGATTTTCAGGTGCAAATCTGGGAAACTAAAACTGTAATATCTTTCAACCCATGAATCGAAAATAAAAACCGTAAATTGGGAATTTCATTATGACGAAAAGGGTATCCAAAATGTAAAAACATCTAAAAAAATGAGAAACTTGAAATTTAACTATTTTTGGGTGATGCAAGATTGCCCTTACACCACTGGATGCTCATGCATCATGTTTTACCAAAGGTTACAAATGACGATTGATTTATTATGGGTGAGTTTATTGTGGGTGAAAGCGAAATGAGATGGATGGCTTTGGATTTTCTGGATTATTTTAATGTTTTTGGTATTTTTAGAATATTTTGAGGCTATTTTTGGTATTTTTGAAAGTTTGTGGGAATGTTTTGGTTTTCAATTATTTGAGGTTGTTTAGGGTTTTCCAAGTTTTCAAATGTTTGAGTTTTCAATTTTTAAATTTTATGGGGTTTTTTGAGTTTTGACCAAGACCCTAACCTAAAATACTATCCTAGGGGCCTCAGGGGCTTATCAAAGATGAGCCTTTCCTATGTTATACATGCAGAGACCATGTAGTTTGATTGACTTTGACTTATTGTCGATGAGAAATGAACAATTGATGGATTGTCAGTTTATTGTGATGGACTTCTAACCTAAAGTGTCTTGAGGGCACATTAGTGATGGTCTTGCCTACATTCAAGCTCAAAGACAATGTAGTTCGACATGGTACTAGTTTTTATTTTGATTTTTGATGTTTTGACCTATTTTTGGATTTTGATCAATGTGTTTTGGATGTTTTGGGATTTTTGACTTTACAACTTTTTGAATGTTTCTAGATTTCAGCTTTACAAAATTTTGATGTTTTTGGATTTTAGTTGTACATGATTTTGATGTTTTTGGATTTTTTGATTTTACAAGTGTTTTTGAATTTTTGATGAGGTTTTATGAATGTTTTTAGGATTTTTGATGATATTTACAAGAACCTAATTCGATGCATAACAAACTGCCCCCAGCATGATATGATAGACTATCTCAATATAGGAAGGACAAACTGACCTTAGGAATGTGCTAGGTAGTACTAAGGGGAAATATGATACTTTACAATATCAAGCTATGATACGGACGCAGATGGGTGATGGAATAAATAGGATGAATGATGCGATCTGATGGATGGATGTGAAGTATGATAAGCTAAAGAGCCAAAGATAGATGGAGGTGCTTATTTACACAAGGTCCCTATTTACCATGTTTTCATTAAGGAACTTGCCCAAAGTGCCACTAAAGTGGTTTTCACTAGAGATGATTTTTTTCTTTACTATTTTCAATCATTTTTCTTATTTTTGGGATTTTGTTATTTTTTTATTTTTTTTGTATTTTCATATTTACACCCTTCAAGCCTAAGCATAAAACTTTTTGAGATGTAGACTGTTGATTGGTTCTTGGAAGGGTTCGCCTTTAGGTGTTGATAATTGGTATGCTCCTAATCCATAGCTTGCTATGACAATAAATGGGACCAACCAATTAGGCTAAAACTTTCCTTTACTATATTGATCTAGAACATTCTTTTAATTCTACTTAAGGACAAGATCTCCCACCTGGAAAGACCGACTCTTGATCTTCTTATTATAGCTCTATTTCAATCAGTTTTGGTATGCTTGTAAATTATTTAGGGCATCAAAATGATGCTCATCCAAGAATTATAACTCATTTAGTTGAGATATCCTAAATTCTTCATTAGTGATCAGATTTTATGACACTTGCAGCAAGGGAAGCTCGGCCTTAATAGGTAGGATGGATTTTGATCTGTAGACCAAGGAGAAAGAGGTTGCACCTATAGGTGTGCAGATGTTGGCTCTATAAGCTCATAGGGTGGGATTTAACTGCAGATTCCAATCACGGCCAGCTTCATTGACCATCTTCTTTAGGATTTTTAGAATGTTCTTGTTTGTAGCCTCAGCTTGACCATTTCCCTGGGGGTAGTAGGGGGTAGTGAACTGATGTTGGATGTTAAATCATTGGCATAGCTCTCTTACATCCTGATTCTTGAAGGGAATTTTGTTATTTGAGATTTAAGGGCTTGTAGAACACCATAGTGGCAAATAAGGTAATTCAGTATAAACTTGGAGATTTTCTTCCCCATTATATATGTCATATAGGAATGGCTTTGACCCACTTGTTTAATTATTGAATAGCCATGATGATGAAATTATGGCCATTAGATGAGGTGGGGGTAATATTTCCTATGAGTTCAAGCCCCACTACGAGAAAGGTCAAGGTGTGACCATTGGTTGTAAGCTAGAGCATGGATAAGGTCTCCATGTCATTGACACTAGACATATTTTTGTACATATTGATGAGATTCTCTTTCCATGGTTGGCCAGTAATACCCTGTCCTCAATAGTTTCTTGGATAAGGTTATTCAACTAGAATGAGAACCACAAATTCCTTCATGTACTTCTGTTAAGGCGGCCAAGGCTTCCTCTTGGTTGAGACATCTTAGTAATGTCCCCTTGATGCTTCTACAATATAAGGTATCACCTAAGATGACAAATCGGGATGCCATTTTAACAAAGGTCTTCTTGAGGTTGGAGATGATATTAGATGGGAGGGTACCTCTGCTAAGATAGGTGAATATATCATGATACCATGGAGAACCAGAACTAACGATTACATTCACATTGAAGGACATTGTGTGGCATGTCTAACAAAAACCCAATTATTGCCATGGCATCTATTTCTTGATTATTTATACGAGGTATCTGCTCAAAGGTTATATCAATGAAGAAGTCCTTCAAACTTTCTACCATCTTCTTATAAGGAGTAATTTTATCATCCTTGGTTTGGTATTCATCATTGACTTGGTTGACAAACAGTTGTGAGTCTCCATAGACTCTTAACTCTTGTATTTTCCATTGGACCACTTACCTTAACCCTATTATTAGAGCTTCATACTTGGTAATATTATTGGTACATTGAAATGATAGCCGGTATGACTTGGGAATGCAGTCACCTTGAGGGGTGATAAAGAGAATACCTGCTCCTGATCCATGTTGGGTATATGATCCATCAAAGTACATTTTCCATTGATCTACTGCATTGAGGGGAAACATTGATTCATCGGGAAACTCAGATACCAAAGGGTTCTCTGCATAAATGGGTGCTTCAACTAGTTGGTCTATAATTACTTGTCCTTTGATAGCCTTGCACTCTACATACTCTATGTCAAATTTAGTCAAGATCATTACCCATTTGGCCATTCGCCCAATGAGAGTTGATTTTGATAAGAGACATTTCAATGGGTTGATCTTAGCAATGAGCTTGATTTGGTGTGAAAGCATTTAATGCCTAAATTTTTTTGAAGCAAAGACCACTGCCAAGCATGCCTTCTCAATGGATGAGTAATTCATTTCATACCCTACCAAGGTCCTGTTGATATAATAGATGGCTCTTTCCTTTCTCGTTTCATCGTGTTGGGCTAGAAGAGCACCTAGTGTTGTTGATGTAGCTGAAATGTATAAGATCAATGGCTCATTTGGTATCGATTGCATGCGAACTGGAGTTGATAATAATTACTCCTTGATTTTTTGGAAGGAGTTATTGCATTTCTCATCCCACTTATATGTTATTCCTTTATGGAGAAGATGTGAGAAAGGGTGAATCTTGTCTGACAATTGTGCTATGAATCTCCTAATGGATTGTAACCTTCCTTGTAGCCCTCTCATATGTTTCAATGTTTGTGGTGGCTCCATGTCTAAGATTTATTTCACCTTTTCTAGATCTATCTCTACCCATCTTTGTGAAACTATGTATCCAAGAAGCTTACCTGATCTAACCCCAAAGACACACTTTTTCATATTCAATCGTACCTTATACTCTTCAAGCCTGTCAAAGATTGGTCCCAATAACTCTATGTGTTCTTTCCTTGTCTTTGATTTGGCCAAAATATCATCCACATAATCTTCAATTGTTTTATAGATCATATCATGAAATATTAGGGTCATTTCCCTTTGATAGGTAGCTCTATCATTCTTTAGCCCAAATGACATCATGTTCCAACAATATGTTTCCCACAGATAATTGAATGCAATTTTATGGTGATTCTCCTTGGCGATCATAATTTGGTTATAGCCTAAAAATCCATCCATGAGTGATAACATTTCATGTCTTGTTGTTAGATCAACAATGATGTCAATGTTCGGAAGAGGGAAATCATCCTTTGGACATGCTTTCTTCAAGCCCCTAAAATCTGTGCATATTCTGATGCCCCTAGTGGGTTTGGAGACTGGTACCAAGTTGGAAACCCACTTAGGATAATCAATTGGTCAGATAAATCCAACTTCAAGAAGCTTTTGTAACTCTACTTTAACCAGTAATGCAATTTGAGGTTGCATCTTTCTCAATTTTTGTTTGACTAGTTTGGCTTCAGGATATATCGCTAAGTGATGCACCACTACTTCAGGATCAAGCCTTCCAACATATATGTGTATGAATATGCAATTTTTTCTCTTTTTTCTTTTAGGAACGCTGCTAATTTTTTTATGTTCTTCATCTAATAATGATTCGACTTAAAAGGTTACCTTAGGTGCCTCTTCTATTCCTACATTTACTGGAATAGCCTTCTCTACTAGTACTGCTAATTTTTCTGAATGCATTACACTAAGAGGGAGATTGAATCCATCATCCTTAGGTTCCTTAGAGAGGTTTTCACCTTTGGATGTGTCCTTTCTTTTTATTATTTTGTGATCTGAAAGTTTCGTGATGTGGTTTTCACTTAAAGATTTGCATGTTATTCTCATGTCGTCAATTTTGCAACTAAGGGATTCAATCGTCTCCCCATAGTACGCCTGTGTGTCTAGATTTGTATCAAATTTGGCTTTATGGTCCCCACATGGTAAGTTGTTGTGGAGTCCCATGAATTCTAAGATTGCCTCATCATTTTTGAATATTGTAGACACGTAAAAAGTACTAATTGACATTGTGCATCTGATCCTGACTACTAACACCAGTTCATCCTGAATCATCCCTCGATCTTACCATTTAATTAGATACCCTTATTTGATTAAATTCATCAATTTTCCTCCCCTAATTAAATAAATCATTTTATCTAATTAAGTCATTCTTTCTCGTTAATTAAATCAATTTATTTGATCTAATTATCCCTATTTAATTAAATAATCAATTTTGTTTGATTAAATCTCTAAAGTCATCCTATTAAATTAAATAAATTAAAACTTTATTTAGTTTAATCTAACCTTATCTCCTTAGCTAAATAAATCAAAAATATTCATTTAACTATCTCTAAAGTCATATTCTTCTCATATTTGATTTAAATAAATCCACAAATTTAAGTCAAATATGTCACATCAGCTAATCTTTCAATTAAATTAATTAACTTTGATTAATTTAATCTTCTCTTATGTCCATCCTCCAGCTTTTACCACTTGCACATGAAAATAGATTTAATTGATTATTAAATCTCTATTTTCCATCAAAAGGCATAATGAAGGAATATTCTCCAAATTTGAATTCAAAATTTGAGTGGACTTTATCCTCCCAACAAGGCATTTACTCCACCTGACAAGTCCTTTGCCTTGAGCCAAGTGGCATTCAATGCATTCTTCCTTCCCTCTTACATGTCATTTCAACAATTTCAAATTTGAAATATATGCATTTATGGACACTTTCTTCAAAACTTGCACATCCTTTATCCATTCTCATGTGGACAAGTGGCATCTTACCATTTGTTGATTTTTAGTCCCACATTGCTCCATTTTGGACATCTCTTCAATTTGGAATTCTATAAATAAGAGGTCCCATTCCTCATTTTAGCATCCACAATTCATGCAAAGTTATTATACTCAAATCTTTAGCAATTTTCATCAATACCATTGAGTTCTTAGCTAGGTTATGTAGGTTTTTAGCTTGGAGCACTCATCACTCTTCATCAAAGTGGATCAATTTTCATCACCAAATCACCATTGCATCCTTGGAGTTGGGAAATGGCCAATTTTCACATCAAATTGGCACCAATTCCCTCAAGAGATTAGGAGTTTATATTGCATTAGAATAGGATTTGATTTGTTTTGAGTTTCTTGGTGTTCTTCATCTCATTTCCTTTCTCTTTTGCAATTTAAATGAATTTCTTAAGGAATCATGTTTCTAACTATGCATTTGATCTAATTTATTGATTGCCTCTTGTGTTTTTGCAAGTTGGGAATCATGGTTCACATTTTGGCGCTAGGAGGGCAGAATCACATTTTTAATCACTTTTTTTTCAAAATTTGTGTGCTTTTTGTGCTTACAAGAAAACTCCACCGCTGGATTGTCAACGTCACTATTCAGCACTGATGGAACTCCAGCATCACTATATTCCACTGCTGCAAACTACAAACTGTGATGCTCTTGTTTCTCGCCCAGGATTTTGAATCTTAAACTGCGTCGTTGAACTATTCTAGCTCGCTAGAATCTGTTCAAATTCCAAACTGCACTACTGGACGAAACAGCGATGCCTTCATGGTCACTAGTTTTGCTGCAGAGTGACATTGACTAGTAAGCGGCGCTATACAACACCGCTGGTAAGTTCAAACTGTGACACCATCGTGGATTGCACCTCTGGGACTGAGTAAAAAGTGAAAATTTATTTGTAGCACGTGATTTTTGTCAAATTATGGTTCTTTTGTCTATTTTATGCTTTTTTTACCTCTGTTTCTGTAGAATCTAATTGTTTTTCTTGTAGGTTGGATTGAGCAAAGGAGAAGCATGATGACCTCACCTCATAATATCAAGTTTTTTTAAACACTTTAGTGTTTGTTTAACACTATTGGAGGACTCCTTATTCCTCTTAAGGAAAAATGTGTTGTCTTTCTTGCTTAGGACCTACTAATTTCATTTTGGGATTTGAAAAGAACACTTTAATTTTTTTCGTTACAAAAGACTTAAAATGAACATTAGAACTCAAATTTACTAGAGTTTGTTTTGAGGTTAAAAATTGAACAAAACAACTCTCATTTTTCCTTTGGTTCTTTAAAAATAACTCACAATTGCTTTGAAAGGTTAAAATGAACATGTGTCTTTTATGCTTTGTAATCTTTTTTGTTTGCAAAGTAATCTCATCTAAAAGGGCATATGCACTTCTCTCGCGCTTCACAGAAATCTTGAGAATCAAAAGTCTTTTTGGTGACATTAAGTTGGATAAAAGATTGCCTCCACATTTTCATTTGGGTTTAAAATTGAACAAAACATTGTGCGAGTGTGAGTAGAGCATTATTGCATACATTCTCTCTCTTTGTGTTGCAAACAAATATTGATTGAGTTACGGGTATTGTCTTTACTCGCTTTTGTTTATCTTAGAGGGCTTGCCTTGGGGAAAAAGTACTCACCCAAGGGAACAACTCAACTGGTAACACTTTGAACCCAAGAGTATTTCCAGCCAGGATATAAATGTGGGTATTGGAGTAAACACCAATATCACGTGGTTGGCTCTGACGAGATGGATCTGAAAAGGGACTCTCGTCGTATGGGTCAATCTTCATGAACAGAAAGTCTGAACTAAAACCCTTGTTGTAGAAAGGCCAAAATCCCTATATATTTGTTGGTGCAAGAACGGTCGTTCTAAAGCCACCCCACACTTTTACGGTCTTTAATAGTAGAAATGGAAAGCATGCCATGGGAGTTTCATGGGTGTTGATGTTTGGCTGCCTTGAGAAGTGAGTGTCGTGGAGGGGAGCCAGTAGGGTCAAGCATCTAACCATTCGCTAAAGATAAGCGTAGCTGAACTTGTCCAAGTGGGGACTCAACAAATATTGTCTTTCACATCCATAGGATTGTACTTGTTCTTGGTTACAAAATGCTTTGCTTGTTCGAAAACATTTGAAAACAAACACTTAACATCATCATCAAAATTTCAAACCATTTAGGAGGCAAATACAATTGACTAAATTCATGTGTTATTGCTTGCCCTTGGGATTCGCATCCTTGGAGGTTTCTAAACACTTGAACTTACATATCAATTTTCCTACTAAAGATCAACAATAGGTAACCCTTGCCTTGAATTTATCAAATTTCCACATAACATACTTTGTGGGATTCGAAGAAATTAAGACATTGGACATCTAGTTTGGAAAACCTAATCAAAGAAGTGTTTGTGGTAAAATAAAGTCACTAAGCAAAGATAACAAAATTAACTCTCACATGTGTTGAAACCTCATGATTTCCAAGAAAGTTAAAATCCCAAAACGAAAGTCCTTGAGTCAAAGTTCAAAATTTAGGAGTCACACTCGAAAGGTCATCAAGAGATACAATAGGAGGTGAAATAAAAAGCAACATATCAAGATAAGCAAAAAATTCACAAGGTTTTATAGACTCATTCCTTTGAACAATCCAGAAATGTATGCTCAATTTGAACCACTTCTTAGTTATAGAGGTCCATAGAAGCATTGCATGCTCTTCAATACTGAGGTCTAGTAAACAAAGTGTCTTTTTAGGTACATCTTAGGATCAAAATCAAAATCTTTTTCATCCATCCTCCAACATCAAACCAAAAATCACCTCGCCATCATCTTTTGAAAAATCTTGAAATTATCCTTCATGCTAATCTTTTTGGTAAAACTCAAAATCATCAAATCCTTTATATAAAATCCTCGAAATTTGTATCAGATCATCTTTGGCTAGGAATATGTAGATGCATCCTTTTGCATATGCTTAGTCAAAATTATCAAACCATCTTATTTAGCTAGGTATATGTAGATGCATCCTTCTTCATATGCTTGGTTAAATTATCATCTTGTTTGAATAGGTGTGGGTAGATGCATCCTTCTCACTACACATATTCAAATGATCATCCTTTGAGAAAATTTTCCCCTTAGATAATCATCCAACATCTTAGGGTATATTTTTTCAATCAAAGCAAAAAATCAAGTCAAGGACAATCCAAGAAATCTAAATCTAAATCCACAACATATCCAAAAGTCCTAAAATTCTAGCATTCCCTCAAAAATTCTTCAAAATATCAAACATCCACATCATCCATCTCTTGCATCATCATCATATCACCCTTTGATCCTCAATATATCCTAAAATTTCTCTTTGTACCTAAAATTAGATCAATCCAAAGAATTAGAGATTCATCTCTGATATTCTTGAAAATTGATCCTTGTTTTATGGTTCAAACAAGATGTCAATACAAGAAGAACATGGAAGCTGACAAAGAAACACCTGCTTCAAGTGACCTAAGCCAAACAAATTCGGAAATAAATCCCGTCGAGTCAAGCAATCCTTTGACTAACTCATCATCATAAGAGGAAATTCAAGAAGAAGATCTTACCTTTGGGATGTCACATGAAGAAATAACCGAAACGATCCAAAATCTGGAGAACCATAAGATCATCAATATCATGATGAGGCTTAACCCCTCACTATACATGCTTGAACTAGCAAAACAAGGGGCCAAATTACCTTCTAATTTCGACGTGAACTCTATAGTGGAACCACCTTTGGAGGTTATGCCTCTAATTTCATCCACACTGCCCATCTTGTCTACACCCCCATCCCAAAGCATCATTCAAAACATTTCACAAATCACAACATCTTTTGCTCCAACTCAACCTAATGTTAATAAGGTAAATGCATTTCTTAATGCCATTCAAACACACCCCCTTGTTAATAATCAAGAATTGGACGCAAACACCATTTTGGAACAAAACATACCCCAAAATCCATTACATAAGTATGCCCCTCTCACTTTCCATGATCCTAATGATCCATCATCATCATCCTTCTGCGCAACACCCCAAACTTCTTTCCTCATAACTTCGCAAGGAGAAGATGACATGTTCGGACCTAGGGGAATTTTTGACACATCATTTTCTCAAGAGATCACACCCCTCACATTTTCACCTCTTCCGCCATTACCACCATTATCCACACCTCTACTTGGCTTAAGACTCCCACCTTTACCAAATATCAATCAAAATCAAACCAACATCCCAAAAATCAATCAAAACATCACGCCAAACTCTCAAAACTTGTCATCGATATCACAACAATAGATGACAACTACAAAAGCAATCACGACATCATCAACCACCCCCTAACATCTCAAAACATGGTCTCTCAAGGACCAACCACATCAATCGCACCATCTACTAATCAAATCTCAATCACCAACACGACGGCGCCTCTCACCACAACAACGAGCACCATTTTGAATCCACCATCACCCCCACCACCACCAAGCTCCAATATATCAAGCCAATACAGCATGGCATTACAAGCAGCTCAACAAGTTGCTTATCAAAAGGAATTCCTGCAAGTACAAAAGCAAAAAGCCATGCAATTAGTTGATCAACAAGCCGCACAATTAGATGCTCAACAAGTTGCACAACTAGCTACCCAATAAGCCGCTCAAGCGGCACGAGATGCTCAAGCTGCCCAAATCACACAACAAGTGCATCAGACTGCACAACAAAAAGCCTTATTGCAACAACAACACCAACAAGCCGCTCAAGCTGCACAAGCACAAGCCCAAGCACAAGCACAAGCTCAGGTGCACGCCCAATATCAAGTACAAAATGCACAGGCACAAGCACAGTTTCTTGCACAAAAACAAGCAGCACAACTACAAGCATATTAGCAAGCAATAAAACAATACCAAGAGCAGCAAGAAGTAGCCCAATTACCAGCCCAACAACAAGCATTGTTGGTGCAACAACAAGCACAACAGCAGGCTCAGCAACAGGCAATCTTAGTGCAACAACAACAAGACCAAGTGTTGTTTATACAATAGCAAGTACAAGCATACATGGCTCAGCAGAATGCGCAGATATCACCAATCAACACATCAACCAATCCACCCATCACATCCACAAGTGAAACACCTCAAAACACTTACATCCCACCTCCTGATCCGCAAAACGATGTGGCAGCACAAATCAGGTTGCTCTCGCAACAAGTGCTCAATCTTCAATCATGGCGAACCACAAGAACATCTAGTAACTTGTGTCCTTATCTATTCGATAGGATCCTTGTCATGAAACCATTCCCGAAGGGATTCGAGATCCCCAAATTTGATAAGTATCATGGAATGGGAAACCCTGCAAATCACATCAGGGAATTCTAGGTTCATTGCATGGAAGTCATGTATGATGATACCTATCTGATGCGGCTATTTCCTAGGAGTTTGGCGGGCCACACTATGGAATGGTTATCTCGCCTACCCACAGGCATCAAGACATTCCAAGAAATTATAAACGCATTTATCAAAAACTACGCATGCAATATCGCCATGGATGTTGTTCTAGAAGAACTCTCAACTCTGAAACAAGGTAAGAATGAATCATTCGCTTAATTCCTACAACGATGGCAATCCAAGGCCAATCAGAGCAAGTGGGTCATGCCTGAGGAACAAAAAGTATGCACCATCATATCCAACCTTGATGGCCTCTTGGCATTTCATCTCAAGGTCCAAGGGATCACCATGTATAACCAATTGATTTCCAAGGCACTCAGCATCGAACGAGCCCTTATGACACAACCAGGAGGATCAACTTCATATCCTGAACAACAGAACAATCGCCCACCCACCACCTACAATGAAAAACCTTGCACATGGGCAAGAAACAAAAATATTACCAACGATGGTGTCGTCGATGCCAAAGTTTTCATTAGTGCCCCTTGGCAGAACACCCCAGCACCTCAAATCCAAAACCATCATCAAGCGAACACAATAACACAACAACCCAACAACCAAGCGATCAATAACGTCAATGACCAAAGAGGACCTCCCCAGCAAAACAAGAACTTCACCAAATGAAAGTACACCGCTCTCGGGGAACCACTTGAAGTCATCATGAAGAAATTACTAAATGAGAACCTTATCAAGATTCCCACCTATGAGAACTACCAAGAACTAGACATTAAACCTCCTTGGTACAACGAGAATCAACTCTATGATTTCCACAAAATCAAAGGGAACACTATGAACAGCTGCATGAGACTAAAGAACATACTCCAAGATCTCATTGATCAAAGAATTATAAATGTGGAACAACCAATAGGGAACCAAAACCTCAAAATATACATGAATCGGATGCCTAACCATAATAATAAAGGGAACAATAACACCAATAAGGGAAAAGGCACCTACAAAAACATAAATCATGCATATGAAAATCTCGTTGCTTCCCTAGAGGAATATTGTGTAGTAATCACTATCAAAGGAGCCTATACCAATTGTGGAGTCACCACTAGAGGCCGCAAAGTTACTATCGCAGGGTCATCCCAACCAAATAGGAATTCTATGTCAAATTTAAGATTTGTTCCCAATGGTTACAACATCCTTGATCAGCTAAAAAGAACGCCAACACAAATCTCCGTTATGGAGTTGTTAAAAATCTCATCTTCCCATAAGAAAATCCTTGAGGAAGCATTGGCTTCATCCACCGTCCTCGTAGATCTTGATGTGGAACAATTCCAAGCTATGGTCAGCAACATCATCACCCCGAACCTCCTTACGTTCTTCGATCAGGACTTTCCCGCCAACCATCTCGTAATCGTGCACTCCACTTAGAAGTCCTAGTGCGGAAAAGAAAAGTCAAGTGAGTCTTGGTGGATGGAGGCGCAGGATTGAATATTTGTTCCCTCAAGCTCATTAAACAGTTAAAAATCTCAGAGGATTCCATCGACAAAGGAAAAGGTATCACAATCAGAGCATATGATGATCAGGAAAGAGTTTCCCAAGGCATAATCAAAATCCTTATTCAAGTAGGGCTAGCTATCATGGAAACCACCTGTCAGGTCTTGGACCTCGACTTACCCTATATATCATTCTCCTAGGACGACCATGGATTCATGCAATGTAAGCAATAGCATCAACTTTCCATCAATGTGTCAAGTTCACATATGAAGGACAAGAGGTCACCGTCCATGGAGACCCTAAGCCATTCTCCTATTGTAAGAACCTTGAGGCAAAATACTACAAAATTCCTCAAGTTCCTAAAAATGATGAAGGCCCATCAACACTGTACATTGATCCAGCCACTCTCGCATCCACTTCTACAACAGAGACACCCGTCACTCCTGCCATCCCCACCATCTCCGATATCAAACTCATCATCCAGGATAATGGTTTCAAAAATTACACGATTCCCAAAAATGCTTTTGTGGTAGGAGAGTTACCACAATCTCCCAGATCACGAGGACGTCTGCAAGCAAATGAAGCTTCCACATCTCAAACATCCCCTGAAGACTATCCCAACTTCATAAGTTGGGGAGATCTTGGATGAGAAGTCATAGAGGAGGATCCATCTCATCTCCTATACCAAGATGATAGACCAGCAGCCAATCTACCATTGGATGACAAAAGCAAAGGTTTGCAAATGATGCTTGCAATGGGTTATGATAGAAACCAAAGACTTGGACAAAATAAAAATGGTCTTATAATACCTATCATTCTGGAGATGCAAATGAGAAATCTTGGCCTCGGATGTACCCCTTTGAGTATAACCATACATGGACAAAGTCCCCCAGTTAGAGCAGTCAAGACTTCTCGTGAACCAGCACGAGCTGAACTTCGCTTACCTGTGTCCACTAGTTGCGTCATAGATAATTTCACTTTTGATATAACTGACATTTGCAGTAGCAGTGACGATGAGGATCTTGTAACCAATGTACCTAGGCTCTTTGAGGATACCACCCTTCACATGATTAGCACCCTATCTTACGAGTCTGAAAACCAAAGCCATGAGATCTGCCTAGTTTACCCCCAACTCATCAACTATGACCAACGAGGACCACCAATTCTTGACACATTCAAAAATGATGAGGCACTCTCAGAATTCATGGGACTGCGGGATAATATTTTGTGTGGGGATCACAAAGCAGGATTCATCATTGAGCTAGATACACATGCATATTATGGGGAAACAATTGAATCCCTCAGTCACAAAAGTGAAAAACCATGAATAATATCTAAGTCCTTGAGTGAAAACCACACTCTGGCACTCTCCGACATGAAAAAAGTAAAAATAAAGGATGCATCCAATGGTGAAAACCTCTCTGAGGTGCCTAAGGATGGGAGATTCAATCTTCCTTTCAGAGCTCTCCACCAGGAAAAATCAGCAGTCCTAGCAGAAAAGTGCAATCCAGTAAATCTGGGAACAGAGGAGACCCCACACATCACCTTCTATGAAAATTCATTACTATCAGAGGAACAAGAGCTCCTAGAAGCCTTCTTGAGAGACAGACAAGTTAATTTTGCATGGAGCTATGCAGACATGCCGGGGCTCAATCCAGAAATTGTGGTACATCACCTAGCAGTATATCCTGAAGCAAAACCTGTGAGACAAAAACTCAAGAAAATTTATCCATAGATTGCTTTATTGGTCAAACTAGAACTAAAGAAACTACTTGACGCAGGATTCATTCGACTAATAGATTATCCAGAATGGGTGTCAAACCTGGTTCCTATCTCAAAACCTTATGGGGCCATCAGAATCTACACAGATTTCAAGGACTTGAACAAAGCATGTCTGAAAGATGATTTCCCATTGCCCAACATTGACATGATTGTAGACATGACGGCAGGACACAAAATTCTCTCTTTGATGGGCGGTTTTTCAGGATACAACCAGATAATGATTGCTAAAGAAGATCAACATAAAACGTCCTTCACTTGTCCATGGGGGACTTATTGCTGGAATATGATGCCATTCGGCTTGAAAAATGTTGGTGCTACATACCAAAGAGCTATGACATTAATCTTCCACGACATGATCCACAAGACTGTCGAAGATTATGTAGATGACATACTAGCCAAATTCAAAAAGAGAAAAGATCACATAGCAACTCTAAGTGCCATTTTTGATAGACTGGAGGAATACAAGGTTCGATTAAATCCAAAGAAGTGCATCTTCGGCGTACAATCAGGAAAGCTACTGGGATAAATAGTATCAATGAGAGGTATTGAGGTAGACCCTACCAAGGTAAAAGCAATCCTTGAGATGGAGGCACCCAAAACATTGAAACAATTGAGAGCTCTCCAGGGAAGGCTTTAGTCCATCTTAAGGTTCATCACACAGTTGGCAAATAAACAGAATCCATATTCTCACCTACTTCACAAGGGAGTAGTGTACAAGTGGGATAACAAGTGTGACGAATCCTTCAATAAGATCAAAGAATATCTACTTACACCGCCAGTCCTAATGCCACCGATCCCCAGAAAACCATTGATCCTATATGTGTTAGCAACAGCAGCAGGCCTTGGAGCTCTCCTAGCTCAACACGATGAAAATGGGACAGAAAGGGCCATATATTATATCGGCAGAACAATGGTTGGGCATGAGTTAAATTACTCATTCATTGAAAAATCATGTCTAGCAGTCGTGTTTGTATCCCAAAAATTCAGACATTACATGCTAGCACACAAAATAAAACTCATTGCCAAAATTGATCCCCTCAAGTACTTACTATCAAAAGCAATGCTCACTGGGAGAATGGCCAAATGGGTTATGATACTATCAGAGTATGACATAGAGTACGTGGAGCGGAAAGTAATCAAAGGCCAAGTCATAGCAAATCATCTTGTAGAAGCCCCAATCTATTCAAAAAATCCACTCATCTTAGAGTTTCCAGATGAATCCATCTTCAATCTCAACATAGTCGACCACTGGAAACTTTTCTTTGATGGCTCATACACGCAACATGGACCAGGAGCCGGAATTTTCTTCATCACTCCATAAGGAGACTGTATACCGAGATCTTACAAACTAGCATTTCCCTGCACTAACAACATCGTTGAATATGAGGCCTCAACCATAGGTCTCAGAATAGCAATGCAGTGGCACATCATGGCCCTCAAAGTTTACAGAGACTCCCAGCTAATAATAAACCAAGTGAATGACGAATACCAGACAAAAGATGATAAGCTCACTCCATACAAGAAATTGGTGGAGACTCTCAAGGAATCCTTTATCAAGATCAAATTTGAGCAGATACCCAGAGCCAACAACAGAGCAACAGACACTATGGCAACGATTGGATCCTTACTGGATATTCCTTGCAACGTCCCAAAACATGAATTCTTGGTAGAACAGCTTCTCGTACCCTCATTTGAGGTACAAGAGTCAAAATTTTTGTGTGAAATCATTGGTCCCAGTGATCCCTGGTACCATGACATTTATACCTACCTACGAATAGGTGTCCTACCTGTTGACTTACCCTCAAGCCTAAAAAGAACCTTTGTCAAAAAAGCATCTAGGTTTTTCATCTTTGGAAATACCTTATATCATAGAAGTATAGAGGGAACCTTGTTATGATGCCTCAACACTAACAAAGCCTTGACTGCTCTAACTGAGGTACATAACGGGATTTGTGATTCGCACTCAAGTGGAATAACCTTGGCCAAGAAACTATTGAGGACGGGGTATTATTGGCCCACTATGGAGAAAGAGGCACACAACTACGTCAGAAGATGCTTACAATGTCAACAGCATGGGGACCTCATGCATGCTCCAGCTCAAGAGCTCCATCCCATCATCACACCATGGCCCTTTTCACAGTGGGGGCTTGATCTCGTTGGTAAAATCATTCCCACCTCATCCAATGGCCACGAGTTCATCATAACCACCACCGAGTACTTTACCAAATGGTTGGAATCCATACCCATGACATATATAACCGGGAAGCAGATATCAAAATTCATCCTGAACTATCTCATATGTCGATATGGCATTCCCCAAGCTATTATCTTTGATAATGGGACACCATTTAAGAATCAGGATGTCTGTGACTTGTGTGAAAAAATCAAAATCCAACATTGCTTCTCCACCCCATACTATCCCCAGTGCAATGGCCAAGCAGAAGCCACCAATAAAACCATTTTAAAGATCCTTAAGAAGACAATCAATGACGCAAGTCATGACTGGAATCTGCAACTCAATCCTACCCTCTGGGCCTACCAAACCAGTATCCGCACACCCACTAGTGCCACCCCTTTTTCCTTGGTCTACGGATCAAAAGCAGTACTCCCCATTGAGATCGAGCTCCCATCACTAAGAATATCACTGCAAAACCTCATCACGGATGAAGAGTACCAAGTATCAAGATTGAATGAGTTGGAGCTATTGGATGAGCAACGTATAGATGCTTTGAATCATTTGTAATTCTATTAGAATAGACTCAAGAGGAGCTATAACAAGAAAATCAGAAGCAGAACATTCCAAGTCAGAGAACTGGTACTAAAGGAGAATCAGAAGAATGTCCCAAATCCAAATAACAAAGGAAAATTTGAACCCAACTGGTTGGGACCATTTTTTATCATAGCAAGCTATAAGTCAGGGGCATATCAGTTATCAACACCTAAAGGGGAACCTCTACAAGAGCCCATGAATAGCTCTCATCTCAAAAAAATTATGCCTAAACCTTACAAGGTATAGAACCAAAAATCCAAAAAATCAGAAAATGTCCTAAAGAAACAGTTACCTTGGCGAAAACCTAGCAAACAGGCATCTTGGTGACAACAAAAAAATCAAAAATCCAAAAATCCAAAAAAATTAGAAAAAGGATTGAAAACAGTAAAGAGAAAAATCGTCCTCTAGTGAAAACCACTTTGGTGGCACTTTGGACAAGTACCTTGGTGAAAACTTGGCAAATGGGTGCCTTGTGTAAATAAGCACTCTCCATCCATTAGGATCTTTATGACTTGTTTTGCATCATCCATCCATTACATTTCCATCTCCCATCGCATTCCATATCTCCATCCATCATCCACCTGCATTCGCACCATAGCTTGGTCTTGTACTCGTATCATGATCCCTCCTAGTACTACTCAGCCCATCCTCAAGGTCAGTTTGTCCTGCCTTTATTGGAGTAGCCTATTGCATAACGCTTGGGGCGTGTTCTCATCAGATTGGATTTTTGTATATTCTTGAAGTCCCAAAATCAAAAAATCCAAAAACATCAAAACATCATAAAAATCCAAAAATATCAGAAAATCAGAAAATCCAAAAACATTCGAAACATATCAAAAAATCCAAAAATAGGTCAAAAAGTTAAAAATAGAGTCATCTTGTCAAACTACAGGTCTCTGAGCCTTGAACGTAGGCAAGGTTGATCTTTGATCATCCCCCGAGACACTTAGGTTAGTCCTTTAAGAGTATGTCATAATAAACTGACATTTCATCATGTATATCATCATTTGTAAAACGGTCAAGTCGTCAGTCGAACTACATGGTCTCTATGTGTATAACATAGGCAAGGCTAATATTTTGATCAGCCCCCGAAGCCCCTAGGATAGGTCCTTAGGTTAGTCTTTTGGTCAAAATCTCATAAAACCCCAAAAACATTTGAAAATCAAAAAATCAAAACATTTAGAAAATCTCAAAAATACCAAAAATAGCATCAAAACATTTCAAAACTCCAAAAACATCCAAATATTTGAAAAAATCCATCCATCTCATCTCGCTTACACCCGCAATAACATCACTCATAATAACCAATCGTCATCTTCAACCTTTGGTGAAACAGGTGGAAACAAGTCTAGCAGATCAAAAGTGAAAACTCAAAACGTCAAAATCTCAAGTCTAGGTCAGTACGTAAACAAGTTGGTCAACTCTTTGTATCAAAATCCTATCATCCAATTAGTCCCATATCAAATCATCTAATATTGTCATGTCCTAGGATGCATCCTTCCATAGTTTAGTCTTGGCTAGCGGTATTGAAGAACATTGGCTTGTTTATTTACGTTATCTTTATCTTGTTGATTTATCTTATTGCACTCATTCCAAGGACCTCTTGATGATATCTAATCAAAAGATTTAGAGAGATAGAAATGGGGCAATAATCATTATCTTTTTATCTACTATTATTGTTGGATGTCTTTGTAATATAACCTCAGCGAATACTTGCTTTATTAGGTATGTATGGAAAGTGTTTCAGATATGTTGTTGACCACATAGGAAGGCTTGCCTTTCTATGTTTTGGTCTGAGATGTTTGAAGTACCTGAAGTGCATCCTAGTAAGGTTTTCATATGTTAGGTGTGAACAAGGATACTCCTATCTGATTGTCAAGTCAAATTCCATCACACTAAATAGAATGCCATCCTGGTTCTTAATACCTTGATGCATCATATTTATGTGTGTTATCAAAAATAAGATAATTGGCCCTTTGAAAATCCCAACTCCACGGAAAGTCATCATCTTTTGTCTTGTTGAAATGTCTTCTCTCTTCTTCCTTCTTACTTTTCACACTAATAGGGTACTATGACAGTTAATAATCATCATTAATCTTGCATCCACAAATCGTCAGCACATTGCATATCACATCATGGATCATATCATATGCATAAATTTGTTATTCTAAGCATCTCATAAATCATCACATTACAATCATTTTGCATAAAAATTTCATAAATCATCCCATATCATTATAAGCATCCAATGCATAATTAAACATTAGGAGCATCCATGTCACATAAAACATTTCATTAAAGCATTCGCATATACATCATAAATTATCATCTCCTTAACATTTTGCATAACATATCATTTCGTCATAAGTGCATATCATACATGGAAAATGACATACATCCATCATTGCATAACTGCATATTATGATCATTGCATTCACACAAAAAAAGATATCGAAAAAGAAATTATTTCATAAATCACCACATTTGCATCAACATGCATAAATCATCATGTAGATTGCACCATCATAAATGCATAAAAGATACTGAAAGAGAAATGTACCATCATTAAATAGATCCATATCACATATCCATAATCATCGCAAAAGCATATCACATAAGGCATAATATAGATCTGTTAGTCGCATAACCATCGCATAACGCATACATCATCAGAATGAAATGCATCCATACATATTATGTCCATCACATACATCATGATACCATAACATCATTGCATCGCATATAGAAATAGGAACATACATAATGCATATAAGTAAACATGGTACACATCATATCACATCAAAATCATCATCTCATAGATATCATCAAGGGACTGTCATAGTACAAAATAATAATCGGATCACCATACATTTGTATATGTCAATGAGAACAAGGGCCCATTGGGCTTTCAAAAACAAGCCCACAGGGCACAAGAAATAATATCTCGATCAAAGAGGAGGTCTAACTCTCCTACCTGCTGCCCTCGCCTCTGTCATCATGACCCTGTGTCGGTCTATGGCTGGTCCACTTTGAAAAATCAAGAGCTCGGGTTGCTCTCAGTACAGCATCATGATAACGCATATGATAATAATCTGCCTCTCGGATAGCCTCCCTGTATGACTGAAGTGACACTATGGGTCGGGAGGAGGAAGCTGCCATACTCTCTAGCTATTGTCTGCGACCCATCTTTGTGGCTGCCTGTAGCTCTGCGGCCTGCCGCTAGAGAATCGTCTAATCTCTCTCAGTTCGGGCCTAATCTCTCTCGGCTCTAGCCTGATCCCTCTCTGTTGTCAAACCTTGAACCTAGGCCTGCAACTGTAATATCAAGGCATCTCTCACGTCTGGCTGACCTGTTGGTTGTACTGGCGGACGCTACATGTGAGGCTGGTCCTCACCTCTGTCTCGGGGTGGTGTAGCAACCGGATCCTAGTCCTACATGTGTACATCAACATGGGGTTGATCTACCTGATCTCTGGCTACCTGGTCTTGTGTTGTCTGATCTTGTACTAGCTGTCCTACAGGAGGACTGCCACCTCATCATCCTCGGCCTGCCCCTCTACCCATGGGTCTTTGTTGAATGGAGAGTGCACCTAGAATTGTAAAACGTATAGGTGGTCGAAACCAATCTCTATAAGCCTGTGTCACCCCTAGATCTGCAACTCCTTGATCATCTGCCCATGGCCGAGCCACCAGCTGTCTGAAACTATCCACTGCCTCGTGGGTAGGAATGTATCTCCCCTGGGCACCCTGTGATACTGTACGAGCAAAAATGGCCACATAATCATCATTTGGCCTATCCTGGAACTCCCCGAACTGACATTGAACTCGTCCAAGAAAATATTGCTCAATCATGGTATGCTCTTGCCCCTGCATAAACCGATCCTGGCTGGAAAAGAACAGCTCTTGTACATCATTGGCCCATTTGGGCCAACTAAGGTATGGGCGCCATGTAAACACTGTCATCTCGTCAATGACCCTCCTCTAGTGAGGGATCTCGTGCTCACCTGTGTGTGTAAAAGACACACCGCACCTGTAACGCCAAACCACTGGATCATCAGGCCCAACTGGCACTGCAACAACTCATGGTCAGAGAACGGAGATGTGCTCCCACACCCACACGTGAAGAAGCGTGACACTTGCACCAAGTGCTCTACCATCCAAGTATTCATACTCATGTAAATCCCTATAAAGGGAGGCAAGAAGAATAGGACCCCATGCAAAACAAACTGGCTTGTCACGAACCATCCGCTCCCAGCAAAGACCCCAACCATGACTGAAATACTGCCCTCATTGATCTGGGGCAACAAGACCTGAAATGATCGCTGCAATCACCAGACAAAATGGTGATGTGAGTGTCCTGTGGTGCTCTAGCTCTATCTAGCCCTTGCAGATAATAATGTCCTCTATAGCTAAGATTACGTGGCAGGCATCCCACCCGGCATCCATATCATGAATAACTCACTGACCATGTATCGGCAATCTAAGGATGCGCCACATGTCCTCCAAGGTAACGGTGGCCTCGCCAATGGGAAGATGAAAGGATGATGTCTGACTATGCCATCTCTCAGCAAGCACAGACATCATGCCAAGATGGGTCCGCACAGGTGTTGCGTAAGTAATGTACCATAGCCCCATCTCTCGGAGTTGATCCTGCTCCCTGTCGGTTAGATCTCACAAATAATTGAATATCTCCCACAATTTGTGCTTGCAAGAATAGAGCTCCCTACCCCCCTCCTGCATCAGGAAAAGTCACCATGTTAAAATCATTAAGAAATTTCATCCTGAGCGTTCAAAAAACTGGCCCAACGGTGCAAACTATGAAGGCGTCACAGTTTGAAATTTCCAAACAGCGATGCTGATATCTTCAAACTCCAAAGTGCACCGCGGCGGTGCACTTTACGAAAGCACCCCAAACCCTAATTCTAAAATCCACTGCGGCGTTGAAGTTTAAAAATCCAACACTCCATTTCACAAGGGCGTCAGAGTTTGAGGAATCTTTTCAAACTCCAAACTCCACCACAGCGGTCCATCTTGAGATAGCGGTTCAGTTCGGAGGACTGAGCGGTCTAGTTTGAAATTTGAGCAGCGCTATATAGCACCGCTGCAAACGATCTAGTTTTAAATGCATTAAATGAGAGCGAAAAAATGAAAAATGAAGCTTAAGTCAGGAACACTTACCGGTGCCCCAATGCTAGGAGGTCACTGGTACGTCCATACTCGATCATAAATATGCAATGGGAGCAGTCGTTGCGCCATCTCGTCAGATATCAGAGCTCAAATCGCAAAATCGTCAAAGGTTGAATATGTTCAAATGAATTGAAAGTGACCTCCTAAGGCCTATTTAAGCCTCAAAATTAGGGTTTTTTTACCCCATTTGGCCATCCTACTAGGGTTTTGTGCCCCTCGTCCCATTTTTGTCCATCTAAAAGCCGTTTCACATCATTTTTTGGTATTTTACCTCTTTTTTTACCTCTCAGAGCCTTTTTGGACCTGTCAGGTACCTTGTCCTTTTTTCGCGAGATCACCCAAAAATCAAAATTTTTGTCTGATCTCTCGAGGCGGCAATATATCGGCATATTTCCTTCACCGGGGCAGCAATGGGGCAAGTCTTAAAATTAAAAAAAAAATTGGCTTTTGATCAAGACCGTTTATTCTTTGAAACAACGTAACAAGTGCATTGCTTCAAAGAGGGGCAAAATGTAGACACGTAAAAAGTACTAATTGACATTGTGCATCTGATCCCGACTACTAACACCAGTTCATTCTGAATCATCCCTCGATCTAACTATTTAATTAAATACCCTTATTTGATTAAATTCATCAATTTTCCTCCCCTAATTAAATAAATCATTTTATCTAATTAAGTCATTCTTTCTCGTTAATTAAATCAATTTATCTAATCTAATTATCCCTATTTAATTAAATAATCAATTTTATTTGATTAAATCTCTAAAGTCATCCTATTAAATTAAATAAATTAAAACTTTATTTAGTTTAATCTAACCTTATCTCCTTAGCTAAATAAATTTAAAATATTTATTTAACTATCTCTAAAGTCATATTCTTCTCATATTTGATTTAAATAAATCCACAAATTTAAGTCAAATATGTCACATCGGCTAATATTTCAATTAAATTAATTAACTTTGATTAATTTAATCTTCTCTTATGTCCCATTCTCCAAATTTTCCCACTTGCACATGAAAATAGATTTAATTGATTTATTAAATCTCTATTTTCCATCAAAAGGCATAATGAAGGAATATTCTCCAAATTTGAGTGGACTTTGTCCTTCCAACAAGGCATTTACTCCACCTAACAAGTTCTTTTCCTTGAGCCAAGTGGCATTCAATGCATTCTTCCTTCCCTCTTACATGTCATTTCAACAATTTCAAATTTGAAATATATGCATTTATACACTTTCTTCAAAACTTGCACATCCTTCATCCATTCTCATGTGGACAAGTGGCATCTTGACATTTGCTGGTTTTTAGTCCCACATTGCTCCATTTTGGACATATCTTCAATTTGCAATTCTATAAATAAGAGGTCTCATTCCTCATTTTAGCATCCATAATTCATGCAAAGTTATTATACTCAAATCTTTAGCAATTTTCATCAATGCTATTGAGTTCTTAGCTAGGTTATGCAGGTTTTTAGCTTAGAGCAGTCATCACTCTTCATCAAAGTGGATCAATTTTCATCACCATTGCATCCTTGGAGTTGGGAAAGGGCCAATTTTCACATCCAATTGGCACCAATTCCCTCAAGAGATTAGGAGTTTATATTGCATTAGAATAGGATTTGATTTGTTTTGAGTTTCTTGGTGTTCTTCATCTCATTTCCTTTCTCTTTTGCAATTTAAATGAATTTCTTGAGGAATCATGTTTCTAACTATGCATTTTATCTAATTTATTGATTGTCTCTTGTATTTTTGCTGGTTGGGAATCATGGTTCACAAATATATCTAGAATTGGTGGTCCTCGTTGGTCCCAGTCAATGAGTTGAGGGTATGCTAGGCTTAATTCAGTGTTTTGGACATTTGGGGTGAAAGATGTGGATATCATAATGAGAGAGTTATTCTCAAATAGGTTAGCCACATCAAGGGGAAAGATATCTAGGTTAGTGTCACGTGATGTTGGTAACCAAGAGGAAGCCTCAACCTGTTTATCAAAAGTACTTTTACCAATAATGGTAACCTTGCTAGTAGTACATCCTATGCCAAGATTCTTTGGACGTCTCTTAAGAATGATGGGTTCTAGCAAACCATTGTCATTTTGTCCTAGCTTTTTATTCTTGTTGTACCCCCATCCCATCATTAGTTGTAAAATGGGTAGGTTGTCTTGATAGAGAAATTTAGATACATCTTCCTCATTAACATCCTCTTTGTTCAAGTCCCCCCCACTTGGTGAAGGTGGTAGATGCAAGCTTTAATGTTTTAGTCACTTTGTTGATAGGTGTGGGTTTTCCATGAGATTTTGGGGAAAGAGGTAACTCACCCAACACAAAAGTTTCCTTCTTTAGATTATAATCTCCACAACCATTATCCTTGATAATTTCCTTGACATTGGGTATATTCTGCACAATGGGTGTTTTGGATTCTGAGGTGGATACAAGGGAAGATGGTTCAACAAATGAGGAGGAGGATGTAGGCCTTTCATCATTCTTGGGTATTTTTGGTATCTTGTAGAACTTATCCTCAAGGTTCTTGCAATAGTAGAAAGGATCAGGATCTCCATGGATAGTCATTTCTTTGTCCTCAAAAGGAAACTTGACACATCGGTGATAGGTGGATGCTATGGCTTACATGGCATGAATCCATGGTCGAACAAGCAATATGTTGTAGGGGAGATCAAGATTTAGCACTTGGCATGTGGTCTCAGCAATGACGGGTCCCACTCATATAGGTAGCTTGATGATTCCTTGTGACACTCATTCTTGATTGTCATATGCCCTTATGGTTGTACTTTGTCTTTTCAATAGCATCCTTTGAATATCCCAATTTCTTCACCAATTGA
The DNA here is from genome assembly GCA_007258455.2 of Sequoia sempervirens. NCBI lineage: Eukaryota > Viridiplantae > Streptophyta > Pinopsida > Cupressales > Cupressaceae > Sequoia > Sequoia sempervirens. Next base: position 82,688 of record VDFB02380210.1, on the reverse strand, counting down.
AGGGTGCAAATGTTTAGGCCAGCACCTCCATCTACTAAGACTATTTAACCTTTATTTTTATGAATAATGACCTCAAGATGTAAAGCGCAATTATGATATGGTTGTGTTGGGAGGTCATGTTCTGAGAAGGTGAGAATATGAGGGGTAGTGATATGCCCTATCATAGCTGAAACTACTCTGTATCAATATTCTCGAGTACGGAGGAAGATGACAAATATTTTTCTAATATATCCCTATGTGGGAGATAGCTTCAATAGTTCCAGAATAGAGATCTGTGTGGGGGTCTTCTTTAGCTGATCTAGGAGATTGTAGTTACTAGGGTTTGATGTTGGCAATGTAGGTTGTTCCCTAGGTTGAGATGAAGCTCCTTAGATTGTAACCTTGTTGTGTCGTGTGGTGACTCCACACTCTACACTAGGTCCTTTGATGGTGATGACTGTTACAAAATTGTCACAAGAGGTGACCACATTTGAATAGACATGTCCTACATTGGTGTAATTCTTCCCTTCTCCATTGTTGTTCCCTTTGGTGTGATTTGGCATTGGATTCTTGTATATCTTGAGGTCTTGGTTACCTATTAGTACATCAATTGTTATGTCTCCATTTTTTATGAGGTCTTGGATAACATTCTTCAGTTTCATACAGTTTGATTTTTTATGCCCTTTGATCTTGTGAAAGTCGCAAAGATCATTTTTGTTATACCAAGGTGGTTTATCTTGAGGTTCCTAGTAGTTCTCGAAATTGGGGAGCGTAATCAAGTTTGACTGTACCAATTTTTGCATCACATATTCAATAGGTTCCCCCAATGGTGTGTATTTGTGTTTTGGGTAGTTGTTTTTATTAGGGGGTCCTCTTTGTTGTGTGTTGGTGTTATTGATTTGGTTATTTTGTGGTGGTGGTGTGGTTTGTTGTATAGTTTTTTGTGCGTTGGTTGGTTGATTGGTGTTTTTTCTAGGAGCACTTATGACTACTTTAGCATCAACGATGCCATCATTTGTTGCGTTCTTGTTCTTAGCCCACACGCGGGGTTTGTCATTTGAATTGGTTGATGGGCGATTGTCTTTATACACTTGTGTGTTTCCCTATGAGATTAGGGATCTCTCGATGTTGAGGGACCTAAGGACAAGCTCATCATAAGTGGTGATACATTGCATCTTTAAGTGGAAGGATAGTTCTGGATCAACATTTTCTATAATAATCCCCACCTATTGTTCATCAGGAATGGGCCACTTGCTCTTACTATCTCTTTCCCTCCACCTTTGTAGGAAATTAGTAAAGGATTATCCTTTGTTCTAATTGAGAGTTTCCAACTCCTCTAAGCTTACATCCATGTCAAGATTAAAGGAAAAATGGTCTATGAATCTATTGATGATTTCTTGGAAGGTTCTGATCCCCGGGGACAACTATGAGAACCAATTAATGGAGAGGCCTGCCAAACTCCATGGAAAGAGACACATCAAGTAAGAATCATTGTAGGCAACCTCCATAAACATGACATGGAATTATTAGATGTGATCCACAATATTTCCCCTCCCTTTGTATTTATCAAACTTAGGGACCTCAAAACCAAAGGGAAAGGTACCATTGTGATGTTTCTATCAAATGGGTATGGTAACAAGTTTTATTGTGTATGTGGCTTCTTCGTTATTCCCATTTGAATTTCCTGGATCTGTCACATGAGCGCCTTGAGCTATGATGACATATCATCTTGCGTATTTGGTGGAGGAGCATATGTTGTGTATTGTGGGACAATGGATGAGTTGTAAGTGGTATTTTGATATGATGAAGTGTTGTATGGTGTATAGGGTGGAGTTGGATACTATGAAGGTGATGGTGGTGGAGGTGCATATGCTCCTAACGTATTTGGATTGACAATGTTCTGTTGGGGATTATAGTATAAACCTTGTTGTTGTTGTTATTCGTGTTGTTGTGCAAGTACTTGTTGGGCTAGCAATGCTTTTTATTGGGCTTGTTGTTGTTGTTGTGCTACCAAGGCTTGTTGTTGAGCCTATTGTTGTTGTTGTTGTTGATGTTGCACGATTAAGGCTTGTTGAGCTTGTTGTTGTTGCAAGGCTTGAGCTTTGGATTTTTTTTGTTGTAACACTTGTTGGTAAGCTTGTTGCACTTGTAACACTCTTTGTTGGGCTTGTTGTTGTTGTAATGCTTGAGGTTGAGCTTGTTGTGCTTGCAATGCTTTTTGATAAGCCTTTTGTGCTTGTTGCAAAGCTATATAGTGTGAGTTTGTTATGCTTGCAATATGGAGGTGTTTCGATGTTGGTACATCTGAGATGGGTTTTGGTTGATCGTGGGTTGTGTATTGATTTGAGATGATTGTGGGTTGTTTTGTGCTATCATTCCTTGTAAGATTTCCAATTGGGAGGGAGGAATGTAGGTTTGGGACCCCATTTTATTTTGCATGATTTTGGTGACCAATGGTAAAGATGATGATGGCACCATTTGGTATTGTGATGTCAATGGCACATTTTTGCCTAAGATCAATTGATTAGAAGGTTTCCCTTGACTAATGTGTTGAGGGTTCCCTTTTTGTGTTTGATGTGTGACCAAGGCATTACCTTGGTTGATGGGGTTTGTGATCAATGTGTTGTTTTGATTTGGATTGATGATGGATGGGGCTAATGTGTTTTGGGTAATCACTTGTTTCAATATGTCAATGGGATTGTTGGAGCCACTTGTTAAGGGTTGACCTTGCGCGAGGGTGTTATCTTGCCCTTGCTTTCCCACTTGAGGTACTTGGTTCACATTACCTTACATAACGTTGGGCACACTCTAGGTACTTGTGGTGATGGATGAAGATGGTTGCGCTCAAAATTTCAAGGTTGTCTTGGTGTTATGGAATGTAAGTGGTGTGTATGGGTGTAGAGGATGCTTACAATGATGGTGGAAGATGGAGGTGGGGCACCAAATGTTGGTGTCCAACTTGTTTTTTGGGGAAGATTCATGTTTTGAGTACCCAAAGTGTGTTTCCTTCCAAAGGGAGAGTGTGACCAAGATCGGTAGCAATCCTAGTTGTAATACTAGGAGTTAATGTTTGACTTTACTCACGGGATGGAGTTGGTTGATTCGTGCATTGGGTTAATCCTTGTGTCAATTTTTGTGCAAGAAATGTTGCAACCACATATTCTAAGGCTTGATGATCTTGTTTATACTCAAGGAGTTCTTCCTTAGTGATCTCAAGTGGGTTGTTTGTGACATCTTCTACCTCATACCTTAAAGGATTTTGTGGTTGTTGTGAGGGGGTAGAATGGCTCCTTGGATAAAATTCTTGGGGGTTTGGATCACTTGTGGTAGATGTTTTTTTGTTTTGTTCCATGATTCTCTTGTGTTGTGATCTTGTTATAACCATAAATTGTGGGTCACCTATGGGAGAGGTATGTTGAGGTTTATTATGTTGAAACTCTCTAGTTGACTCAAATTTTGGTAAAAGGGACCCTCTAAGTTGTTTTGGACCAATGGTGTGAGTTGATGATGAAAATGGTGAATGATATGGGGGATGAACTTTCTAAATTTTTGGACAACACTTTTAGACAAAAAGGTTTTATTTTTTGATGTCTTGGATGAAAGGTGTTAATGAACATGTAAATCTTTAAGGTAGACTTGTGACCTTTAAGATAAACTTGTCCATAAAATGCGATAACGAACACAACTAAGTGCATGAAAAAGGATCCATTTCACACACAACATAGCTAATTTAGGGGATTGGTTTGATGATTTCCTAATTCTAAAGTTTTGGTGTGTCCAAAAGTTTCAAAAGTTTTTTGGTGATGCAAAAAGTGTGTGATGGATGAAATGTTTTGACCCAAAATGTTAACCTAAAATGGATCTTTGTTTTACAAGACCAAATTGGTGAGAAACATGCTATACCTCTAAAGTGATAAAACCTTAAGAACTCAATGATTTTGGTAATAGAACTCAATGATTTAGACAATAGAACTCAATGATTTAGACAATAGAACTTGGACTCAATGTTTTGCAATACTTTCCTTGTCTCAATTTTGCTTGTGTTTGAGGATTCAATGTTTGAACATACATCAATATGGGGTGTTCATTTGATTTAATCTTTGCTTAAGTGAGATTGTTTCATTACCACATTAGGAAAGTCTTAATTAATGTTCAAACTAAAATGTCTATGTCGAAGCAACCTTCATTTCACAAAGTCCATTATGTGAAAATCATGTAGCTAAGGCCATAGTTCCCACCATAGTTCCCTATGTTAACTTTGGAAAGTGTGGATTTAGATATAAGTCCAAATATTTAGAAGCCTCTAAGGATAAAATCCTTAGGGACAAGCAGCAATATTAGGACTTCTCAAAAGGTATCCATACTTAATCCAAAGGGTTTGAAATTTGATAAACTTGTTGATGTGTGTTTAAGATGTTTCAGAACCAAGCAATGTGTCAAATTGACTCACAAGAAATAACATTCCTAGCTCAAGTGGGTGTGTTCTTCTTGGTGGGCTTGCTTCATGCCCTTTATAGTAGAAGAGATTATTTTACATGCAATTTAAGGAAAAGTGTAGAGGTATGTTAAGAATGAACTCTTAATCTCTACACTTCAACCAAAATCAAACATGGCAAGTAACTTCTTGGAAATAAATTCCAATGCACCACTTTAAAGAACTCTTTGGAAGTACAAAGTTGGCCACTACTTAAACAAGGTTCTTAATGACAACAAACCAAGAACACCATGACTCATATTCACCACTCGGCCACTTAAGGCTCTTCAACCGTTCTTGTTCCACTTAAGGCATGGGATTAGGTGCAGTATGTTATGGATGCCCCATATTGATTCTAATTTCTCACAATTTCACATCCTTTATTTAAATCCCATCAGTAAACGTGCTTGCGAGAAATTTCCTATGAGTTTTTTGTTGCGGGATGTATCTCATAGTAAGTTCTCCCTTAAGGGTGACACAAAGCATGAAATTATACTTGAGTGTTTCTCTTCACCCAAGATTGCACAAAGCATAAGGAGAGAGGATACGTACTACATGTGCACACAAGAAAAGAACATACACTTGAGTGTTTCTCTTCACCCAAGATCACACGAAGCGCAAAGGGAGTGGATACGCACTACAACTGTATACACGTAAAGCAAGCACTCATTCATTTTAATCCCACAAAGAAAAATGACTTTAACCGATATTGCAAAATGAGGATGTGTGGGTCCAATTTTAACCAAATTTGAAAGTAAATTTTAAGCCCAATGGAATTTTAGTGGTCCTAAAACATAAAGCAAAATCAGCATATAATGGGTTATAATTGTCCCATAAGTGTAAAAATACTTTTTTACAATGTATGGATGAATGATAGCATGCTCCTTCACTTCAAATATTTTCAAATCTACAAAACCAGTTAGCCTCAAAAAAAATTAGATGTCAGAAAGATATAAGAGAGCATATGAAATCAAAAATTTAAAGCACATGCGAAAATTAACTCTCTATTTTGTTTACTAGTAAAAAAGTGTCATTGAACACAAAGGCATCGCTAAAATTATCAAAAGAATCGCTATAATTCAGGGGCATCACTCTAGTGAAGTTTTGAGGCATCACTCTGTAATAAAATAGTGACGAAAAAGGTGTTGATATAGCAGTGGCATCGTTATTTTTAAATTTATGATAATTCCGAAAAGTAATAGGTGTCACTAAATTAAAAAGCATCACTAGATTTAATTATGCATCATTGTAATTCCTGCAAAGGTGTCGCTATATGGCGATGCCTGACAATAGTGTCATTATAGCCTTCAAAAGAATCATTGTATCTACAAAACCAAGAACACAGGAATATAAAGAGAAATTCATCATATTTGATTAGTATAGCCCTCCTAGCACCAAAATGTGACCAAATTCATAGTATCAACTAAATATGCTAGATCCAAATGAATTTAAACTATATTTAATCCCCTAAGCCATGATCCCAATGAGATATTTGAAATCATCAAAAAACTAAATAACCATTAAACTAACATGAAATCAACACGAAAGCTTAATAAAAACCTATTCTAAGACCTCAAATATTATCCCATTGGGGAAGTGGTGTCGCATTGATGTGGAATGGCGAGCCTTTCCCAATCCCTTGGATAATATGAGTTGTTCCAATTGATTTTATTGATGAAAATAAATGAAACTGATGAGATATGTGTGAAACATGGATGCAAAAATAGTTTAATATGATAAATATGAGTGCTAAATGCTAAAATGCTTGATGGAGATTAATACAAGTTATGCTAAATGGAAACAACATTCAAAGATGCAAGCCATGGATATAAACTATGCTAAAATGGATGTGAGCTAATCTAAAATGGAAGCCATTAATGGATGCTTAAGCTAATATGGATGAAGATTAATCTAAAATGCTTAAAAAATGCTAAATATGGATGCAAGTGAGTATGAATTTCCATAGCATAACTTTGTTATCAAAACATGGATCCATTTCTCTCCAAATAGTGATGTATTTATAGGAGAGCAAATGAAGAATCAATGGATGAGATCGATTTGATCAATCAATGATCAGTAATGAATGAAGGGTGAAACATGGATCAAGGATTCTCATCAGTGGATGAGAATCAAAGATCACATGGATCAAAGAAACCATCAAGGGTTGAGAATGATTCAAACAAAAACACTTTATAACAACTTTCAAAGTTTGTTACAAAGTTTGTTTGAAAATAATCATTCCCTTTTTGGAGCCAAATAGGAGAATATTCCTTTGGAATATTCCCTATGCAAGTGGATGGGTGAGGAAATTAGCAATTTAGTAATTAAAACTAAATTTTAATGTGCAAGATGAGGAATAATGGGATGTCCATTAAATAATTAGTTTATTTAATGAAAAAGGGGTGAGTGACATTTAATTAAATGATTTAGATTATTTAATTAAATGAGGGGAGATAAAGGAAGGGGTTTAAATTAAATATAATTTGCATTATTTAATTAAACTAGATGAAATGTTAGTTTGAGAGCGTAGGAATTAACCTAATTAGATTAATTAGATCAATAGATGAAAATGATGCATTTAATTAAATAACTAGGTTTATTTTTAATTGAATAGGTGAAAAGAGGATGAATTTTTGGATGAAATGTCGATGTTAGTATATTAGATTCAAGTGTGTAGTATCATTTAGGACATTTTTAATTGTCTACAGGTGCTAATGTGGTAGATTATGCAAACAACCTCGGTTGTAGATTTCATGAAATATATGATCATAGTGAGGCCAATTGCCTGGACATGCAGAGAATGTCTTCATTAATGCATGGTAGTTCTCAAACCTCTACTAGTGGCATGAATTCTATGATGGTAGACTCCTACAAAACTTTCCCAGGACATTCTACTCAGGAAGAAGGATTCACATTCCCATTTGAAAATGAAAATGAACTAGAAATCCTTGACATCTTTTCCTTCCAACAAAATAGGAGCAATTATAATTTGAGTAGGAAGTAACCCCTGACTGGTGGGATCCCTAGACCCTCATGCAAACAACAACCCTCCTACTCCAAAAGATCCCTTTGTGTGAAAGACTAGATCCAATAGCTTCACCCACTACAAAACTCCAAGCCAAAGTGAAGAGAAATATAGTGTTATATTGATGATTTAAAGAAAACAAAGGCCAACATCTCTATCAATGATATGTTGCAGCACTGCCCAACCCAAAAAGAAGCAATGTTGAAATCTTTAGGTAACACTACTGGAGCTTCTTCTAGTTCTACTTAAAAATATAAAGGGAAAGTTCTTAATACCTCTAATTCCATGGCAACTATCTACAAAAAAAGCAATAATTTGCCTATATCATTTTTTAAAGGAAAAAAGGCAAAAAAAACTAATATATATATATATATTAATAAGAAAAATATATTAAAAACTTAATTGCTTTTTAAAAATATTTAAAAAAAGGGGAGGTGGCAGGGGGTTAAGCCCAACAATAGGTAGGGCCCGAGGGACCACCCTGCCACAAATGTGGTAGGTTCGGTACCCTACGGTACCCACCTCCACATGGGGGTAAGGCCCAAGGGCCACCACCCTGCCATAGTGTGGTAGGGGGCGATACCCTTAGGTATCCCCCCGTCATGGGGTTTTTTAATATAATATTTTTTGCAAAAAAATAAACAAAACTACACCCCTTTAATAAAAAGGGTTTTTATTTTTTATCTAAAAAAAAATCACAAAAAAAAATTTAAAAAGTACCTCGACCTACGTGTTGGGGAGGCCATATGGCTCTAGCAAAAAAATTGCCTTAAATGCTCCCGACACTAAAATGGGTCAAATTTTATATCAAATTCATTGAATCACCCTCTTGAATGCAATTGTGAGGTTCTTTTCGGCTTAAAATACTCTGAAATTATAGCTACCCTCTGTATCTAGAAAAAAAAAACTACTTCAAACTCTCACAAATTAGACCTTAAGAGTCCAAATCATGCCAAACAAAGGAAAATCTGACTTTCTTGATAGCTCTAAATCCAATGGAAAAATCTATTTTGGTCTAGGATGCACCAAATGATAGCTCAAGGCACAAAATCTCTCAGAAAAAGGAGAGGGTATTATAGGTCTAGAGCTCTAATACCATGCTGAAGTTGGGAAAAATTAACTTCACAACTCCTAAGGATCGCCTACAATCAAACACCTATCACAAAAAAATATAATAGAAAAACTATGGAGGCCAAGAGCTATTGATCCAAAATAGCATGAATCATTATGAATGTGCATCTTAATGATTATACAATAAACTATCCTTATAAAAGGATAATTAAGCTAGAAACCCTAGGTGAGGATAAAGCAAGATCATGGCATGTGTTGTTATCTTATGACATGAGACATAAAAGAACATGACCTAAGTAAGCTTAAGTAATTAGAGAAAAAGGAACCTAATAATTAAATAAATAATTAATTAGGAAATACTTTTTACTCTAATAGGTATAATGATGTCATAGCCACATTTTGTTGACTATGAACATAATAAATATCAAATAACTACTCTATTTGGAATATCCAATTAGTTGGATCCTTCCCATCAAACTTTCTCGTATCCTACTTGGGTATGAATTTCGTTGGCATAGAAATATTAATGGAATTATCCTTCTTGAAAGCAGAGTCAAGCCCAAGGAATTTATGTCCAACAAAAGCATTATCATCCACCTTACTAGGTGAATCTTCACACTTACACTTCATACCCTAAATAAATGATTTCAATTCACTTATATCATTTGTCATGTTAGTAATATTCTTATCTAATGATGAAATATAACCCTTTACTTTGTTGATTTCATCATTAGGATTAATATCTACAATTTTTACGTCATCCTTGTCTAAAGATTTCCTCAGTGTGGTAGCATTATTTTTGCCTCTTGTTTTTGGCCCCATCATGATGGTAGAAAATAATTTTACAATAAATCATACAAATAAATTCAAAATAATCTAAAAAATTTATTGTAACTTACCAAGGCTTAGGTTTCACTTAGAAAAATCTCCCAAAACTTAGGTGATTTGCAGCCTTGAGATAACTTTTTGTGGAAACCCTAATTTTGTAATAAATCACTTATTTCTACTTCAAACTCTCTAAAATTTGTACTTTAGTCTCCCCTATTAAGTATTCAAAATCCCACCAAAAATTAGGCACCAATTCAACCAGATTTGGAGATATTCACTTTCTAAATAAATTAGATAGAAACCCTAATTTTGCTATAAATTACTCAATCAGCTCCAATTCCTTTAAAATTTGGATTGTAGATTCTTTAATATTTTCTTCAAAAACCCTTTAAAAATAAGAGAAAATTGTACTAAAATATGGGAGATATTATCTTCCCAAAATGACCTCTAATATTAAGAAAATGGGTTGCCTCTATGGTGTCAAGATCATGCTCTGATACCACTTGTAATAAAATAAATTTCACAATTAAAGAATATTATAAGAAATATGATGTAAATACTTGATAATAAATGAGAATAACAAGTCTCTTCAAGGGGAAAAATCTCCAAATATCTCCAATGAGAACACAATTCACAATATGGTCCTGAAATAAGACTCACTACCTCCTATAAATACCTTAGTTATGCCTAGGATATCACCCAGGCTGACTTAGATAACCCTATATAAGCCCTAAGGCAACCTAATTAACTAAATAAAAATATAATAATATGACTTAATTAAAGTTAAGATAGCCACAAGCCAACTATACATAACCTAATGTGCTCTAATATTAAGGGTGTAGCATAAAATTTATCCCTATGGAGATGCTACATAAAATTATACTTAGGTGTTTCATTCCATGGTGGAAAGATTGGAAACTATATCCTAATACACTTTCTCATCATTATAAACCTTATAGGGTATGCTTGGATCTCATTGCATTTGCATGTGGTTTAAGAGATTAATAATATATGGGCTCTTCAATTCTCCACCAAATGATAGCAAAGCATAATTTAAACTATTTGGTTATCTATTATTGAGATAAAGCTTGATCACATTGCCTAGTGAAATTTATATTAAGGTATTTTAATTAGTTTGATATTGATTCATTTAGGATTCATCAATCCTTGTTACCCTTTTTATGGGAACAAATAAATAATCAAGCACCTTTTCTAGATTTTTCCTAGAGCCCAAGTGGCATGGAATTAGATTCATGAATTTTCAAGTCTTTTAAACTTAGGCATTTTTGTCACATGATCTTTCTAGGAAATTGGCTCAGAATTCTTGCTAAGTTTACCTAAAAATGTTATACTTTCAAAGTGAAAAATACCATTTAACTATCTTCTTTATGTACTATTAATAGAAATTTATCCAAGTGTATTCTAAATCAATATTATGTTATAGTATGTTAATGAAGGTACACATGCAAGATAATAAATTTTCACTTGAAGTGGCCCATATATAGGTGCTTCTTTATCACTATGGTAATGCACCTTGTATGATTATCAATATTTCACAAAGATTTCCTTCCAATAGAGAAAAATCCCCTCCTAGAACACATTGAAATTGTATAATTCATCATTCCCATGGGCATGATTCTCATTCTTCTTAGTGTAGATATTATGGCCATGATGCTTATGGATGGTTTCAATCTTTTCGTCAACCTTAAATTTCTTCTTATCATCACAATAGAGGAACCATTGGTTGGGAAAATAATGAAAAGTTCCATTGTCTTTCCTTGGCTATCCTCCTCTCAAGGCTACTAATTAGCTTACAAATGAAGTGCAAGATGAACAAGATAATGATGGTGCTCTTATTAGTTGATATCCTAGATGGTATAAGTTAAATATAATCATAATGTGTGTAAATTAAATGACCATGACCCTCATCCTATGGGATCAATAGTTCTTGTTACTTGGCATCTTTTTATTTTTCTCTATCAATATATTGTTTAAAGCTCTACCTTGCATAGACTATGAAATGTGAGTTTTTCTACCCACTATTGTATAATATTATGTATTTATAAAAACTTTATATGGTTAATATAAATAATTGCGCAGAGGTAGAGGCTGTGTTCATAAGTGTCAGATATGCAATCAGTAAAGGGTACTCCAAATTATGGGTTGAAGGAAATTCTTTAAACATAATTAACTATCTACATGGCAATCATCCTTTGAGCTGGAACGTCGATCAGCTCATTAAAGATACTATAATGATGTTGTGATCTTGTGAAGAGACCCGAGTCTCTCACATCTACCGAGAAGGAAACTCGTTGGCAATTTTTTTTGCTAACCAGGCTATCAATTTAAATTATTTTCATTCGTGGGAGGAGGGATCGATCCTTCTAGAGAAAGCTAGGAGTTTATTGAGGAATGATGGCTGGGTCGAGATGACGCGGAATTTATGTTCTAGTACCTTCTTCTTTTTTACACGCTTTGTGGGTGTCTTCTTGCTCTCTAGCTTTTAGTTGAGTGTTTTTCGCTTGGGTTTGCTTGTTATGGTGTTGTTCGCCATGGGCAATGTAGAAGCATAATCGAGCTGCATTCTTGTGGGGGAATTAGGAAAAAGAAGAAGCTTTGAAATATTCTATGCCATGGTAATTTCACTCTATTCTTAGAGAGACTGCACGGGCATGATCCCAATGCCTCAGTGCAGTTTGTGTCATTCTAGCATAACCGCAAGCTCATGGTTAAAGGCCTAGAAGTGGAGGTGAATGAGGATTTGGTTGCTACTATTACTGGGATGCCAACGGTTGGCCGCAAGTTCTTCAAGGATAAAAAGAGTAATGAGGAAGCGATGGCCCAATTTTTTAAAGATGATGAGAGGAAGAAATTAGTTAAATTGGAAAGTCGAGGCTATGAGAGAAAAACTATCAAGAAAATTTGGGCGAGTATTGCTAAGGTGCTTATGCACTATGTGACTCTAGAGGGGAGGTTTACTGCTATTCTTGGTCACCATTTCACTCTCCTCAATCATTTTAGACATGGCTTGTTCATTTATTTTCCTTTTTTCCTGTTATCATCTTTGGAGGTCTATGTTTACACTAGTTTGAAGAATAGGAGGGCTCCCATCCTCCATGAAGGTCTTATTTTATTAATTATGGAGTATGTTAAGTCTCTCTCCCTGCTCCTTCCATTAAGGGTAAGGAGAAGACTTTGAGTGATGTTTATGGGTCATCGGGCTCGGATTCCACTTCAAATGAGGAGGAGGAATGGAACGAAGAGGAGGAGGATGTGTCTTCAGAGGTTGCGACTATGTCTTCGAAGAAGAGGAAGTTAGGTGGTTCTCAGAGTAACAGGGCAGCTAAGAGGCTTGTCCTTTCTGAAAGTGAGGACACAAATATGGGCTTGGATGATTCCCCTCCCACAACCATGGAGGTGGTTGTTGGTAAGGATGTTGTTGATGGTGGCCTTGAGGTGGGGTCACAGGTTAATGTTTTGGGTTTGGATGACAAGCCGCGGAGGTTGTTGAAGCATATTGCCAACCTCAAGAACAAGGCCTCGAATGTGCTGGCTAAGGAGCCCAATGTGTCTAGGGATGGCAAGTATTCTAGTGATAAGACAGTGGCCATTAAGGACTCCCCGGTTCAGGATTTGCCTAATGTGGAGTAGGAAAAGGAGTTAAAGGGTCTTGATGAGGAGGATGTGGAGAAGAAAAAAGCTAAACAGGAGCCTTTGAAGGTAAATCCTCTCTAAGGAATTTACTTACCTCCTCTACCTCCATGTTTGATTTATTCGAAATGGATAGGGTTGGGGCTACTAGAACTTTTAAGTTGGCTAAGTGGATTCTTTAGGAGTTCAATAAGATCAATATTAAAATTAGAGGTTTGAAGGAGAATCTGAAGAATATTTTGAAGGGTTTGGTTTCAGACATTATTATTGACAAAATGGTGGACCTTGAAGGTTCCTATCATGATTTCAAATCTCTGTGTGAAGATAGGTCGGCTGCTCTGGAAGCCAAGATTCTAGGTACGAATGCGGATATCAAAAAGCTTTTGCAGGCATGTCATATCTCTATGAAGAACAGCGCAGACTCCTTGGAAGTCCTTTTCAGAAAGATAGGTGAGCTTAGGGGGGATCAGGTGTATTTCTCTAAGCTTATGGAGAAAGAGCACTCAGTTAAGAGCAGAGGTAAAAAAGGTGCTAAAGATGATGACAAAGGACCTGTTGTTAAAGGGTCATTTGATTGGAAGAGATCATTTGATGCTAAGAAGGAGTTGTTGGATATGATCGAAAGGTATAGAAGCCAGCAGATTGAGGTGGCCAACACCCTGAGTAATTTGGATTAGTGTCTAGTCTTCTTCTTTGTTGCTCTTTGTTTCCTGTTGGCCGTAGGTTTCTTTTATGTTGTTTTGTTGTTTTGAGGTTGTTAGGTGTTGTTGTTTGTTTAGTGTCTCATCTTTATACTAGTACTCGTTTTGTTCTATTTTTTGGTTGTTGGGATGTTGCTGGTGACTTTATGAAAATCATGTTTAGCAGCATTTTGTTTCTTTTGTTGTAAAGGGTTTCGGGTCCCTTCAAAACCTATTTTTCCCTTACACTAAATATTTCATTTAAAAATTATATTATACTTAATGTGTAGTAATAATAATAAAAAAGCTAATTTTAAATTCATGGATATTATTTACACAAATTATATTGTAAATTGTAAAAGAGCTAAGACATCTTGAATATGAAGTGGAGCATACTCAAGAATGTTTTGCTTGTAGGCTCTTAAGTTTTGTATTTTTTTAATTATATTTTTTCTTTTTTTTCTTTTAGAAAATAAATTGAATGAAATTAGCATGAGAAAATTAATCCCATTGAAAACTTATAATTTGTTATTATATTTTATAGTTAATCAATCAAAAGTAAGGTAGGGGGAAACAATGAGAGCACTAAAAAGAAATATTATAATTTTGGAGGTAGTGATTTCAAACATAAACTACATTCTAAAATGCAAGATTTATAATAAGGCATTTCTTAATATGAGTAGCACTAGTGTTTTTTGAAAAAAGAAAGCTTGATATTTAGGATAAAAGTTGATCTAGAACAAAATTACTATTCACAATTAAGATATTCGGAGAAAAATACTAATTTAGATCATTTTATACATTGACTAACAAGATTCTTTAAAAAATATAAGGCAATGAATAATGTTTATAGAATTTTTGACCAACAACCACACATCTTGTAAATGTCAAAAATTTGGAAATCCTTCGTCTTACAAAAATATTGTTTATTTTTTATCATCTTTAATCATCTAAAAAAATATTTTACTATTAGGTGAGTACCTCCATAATGACTTTGAAATAGACATATATAAATATTTTAGGGTTTTTTAAAACAAAAGGTGGTTATCATCAAGATTATGTGGGGACAACTCAAATGGTCAAAGGTCATTAATTGCAAAGATGCCTCTTTATATTTTTTGAGGTCCTTAATTTTAAAAAGTACTTTAAGGGAATTAAAATATTTTATTCATCTTGTTCCAATAAAAGTAATTAGTAAGGTGGAAGTGAGTGTACCTAGGTTTTGATTCCATGACCTATATATAGAGATTTATTTCTTGAAGTTGAGAATACAATTAGTATTAGATAGTGTTGCTATATTCCTTTTGTTTTCTCAAAGAAAGAGCTCCAACACAATATTTCCATCCATTAGATTCATCTCTTGTAGTATAAGTTACAATAGTATTTAAGTGGTAATTCTATATTTTATGATTTTGATATTATATCTATTGTTAACAAATTATTTATGTAGATCTTCACGTAGTTGCTTACTATCTATTAAAATGTCTTTAGTAGTATATGAAATCTTTGTAGGCTATACTTGAGCTCTAATAAAATTCCATGGCTTTATTGAATCACAATGGCACTCTTAGCCACAATGTCAAAAATCTACTTAAAGTAGACCCACAAGTAGGAGTCCTCTATGGAGAGATTATTGACTTAGGTGTCACTTCATAGTTTACGAACATAAGGTTTTATTGACATAATCTAATAAGTAAACCATTTATGAGTAGTTTAATCTATCACTTATCTCTTTCAATTGTATGTTTAATTTATTTGATAATGGTTTGTTGTATTTTATTAATAGGAGCCAAATACCAATTTTAGATCCCAAATACTAGTTAAAATTTATATCTATTAATTATTTCTAAAATTAAACTATTGACTATGGCTTTTACAAGTTAGATTAGATATAAATTATGAGTCTTCATAGGGAAATGCCCATCCAAATTATTCAATATTGAAGTTTCAAATAATAGCACCAGATTACAAATGAATCATTTTTAATTTTTTGATGAACGTACATGATGTGCTAAATCCCCTTATCAACATGAGATGTCTATTAGATGGGAGATTTCTCGTAAGAATATCAAGGTGAGTTAAATAATATTAAAAATGGTGTCATCTCTCCTATCCAATCCCCTTTTCCTACTCTACATGCTTCTACAAGCATTTGTAAGGATTTGATTGGTTCTAGCCCTACTTTCCTCCATGCATCACCTAGGATTTCTACTAACAGGGATACACGGTTGGATGTAATGTGGCTCCTATCCCACTCCTCTCTATTGTCATGGGCTCTCATAGCTTGACTATTATTGCTCCTAATTTTGAGGCGCATTACCTTAATAGTGTTGGTTTGCAAGTGACAATGATGGTGGATAGGTTTCTTTTGTGGTTGTGGTTGGGTTAGGGGTACCATCTAATCATGGAGGGTTTGTTGGCCCTTTATGCTACGAGATTTCTCACTTATATAGAGTACTCCTATATCCTTATTTGTGGACAAGATGTCGTGGACAATGCAAAACATTTTTCCTCTATTGAATTGATTTGTAGATTTAAACATGCATTTCCATCTCTTTTAAGAGATATACTAATGGGTGCTAGAGTCTTAGAGACCTCTTACAAAAATAGATTTGAACTCTATATGTGCACCAAGGGATTTTTCATTGCAACCTTTAAATTTGCTTATGGATAAGGAAGCAATGTTGGATGGTAGGCTTTGGATGCGGGATCATAATTCTTTCTCACTCAATCCTTAGTTCCCTTTTTCAACCCTCTTTTTTATTCCCTCAATAGCATTCTTATTTGGATAAGTTTTCCTAATTTACCTCTCCTTTTTTAGGGGTCTCTTGTCTAGAAGATAGTAGTCATATGACTGGTCATTTTCTTAGGATTGATGTTGCTTCTTCAAATTTTGGACATACCACCTATGCTAGTATTTTGGTTGGCATTGACATTTCCAAGGATCTTCCTAAGGATATCATGGTGGAGGGTAGCCCCTAGACTCAGCTACTTGATTATGATGGTATTCCTTTCTAGTGTAGAAGATGTTTTTCTATTGGTTACCTTGCTTTTTATTTCCCCATTCTTAGCATAGAATGATAGGTTTTGATACTTGGTGGAGGAATGTGTATTTTAAACACTTGATTGTTAGTTATTTTTTGATCTCTATGGATTTTGGGTCTCTTGTGGCTTCCCCAAATCTTGTTGGGTTGTCTTTCAATATGATCCATTCTAGATTTGATGTTGTTCCATCGCCTTCTTCTCTTCCTAAGGATGTTCCTTTTATTTACTTGATTATATTTGATGATCTTTTTGTTATACCTATGTCTCTTAGGGAGTATGTTCGCAGAATTATTATTCCTTGCATGCCTCTGGATTCTATGAAAATTATTTCTTATGCGGTTAGATGTCCTTGTTCTCCATGTGTGGTAGCAAATAAGTCATTGCTTCAATAGAGAATTCTTCTCTCCTCTCCCCCTAATTTAAGGATTCAAAAAATGGTGTGTCCTAGACTATCATCCAAAGGAGGAATATAAGTATTCCTAAAAATGTTCCAATTTCTATTAAACATGACTTGGATGAGTAGTCTACTAGGCATGGGCTTGTTGTATAGAGCCCTACTCCTTTGTTTCATCAAGCATTATCCTTTATTTTCCCTTGGGTGGTCTATTTTTATGTGGTTGCAATTGTATGGAGGTAGCTTGGTTGGAGTCTTGTTGTTGGTTAACTTTTTGTGTTAGCTGGTTTCTATTGTAAAGGGTTTCAAGGTCTCTTAAAAACCTATTTTACCCTTAATAAAAAAATAATGTGTGTTCAATTCAAACCTAAGATGCATTGGGTGGTGTTTCATTTTAAATTACTAACAAATATATATGTATAACTATTTTATTACAATATTTCTATAGATTGTGATGTTAAACCCTCTATGCAACTATAGGGTTCATATTCTATACATGCATTTGTAAATTGTTAAGTAAATTTTTTTATTTGTTAGAAAAATATTCTTAAAACCTAGAACATGGATACATGCTTATAACATTAGATGTCAAATCATGGTGCAAAAAATAACTCAAGTCATAAATCCAGTTCAATTATCTAACACAATATCATTAGTTCTTGCATCCTCACCAAAATGAGGTGTGAAGAAAAATACTAAAAAGCTATTTTGGAGGCTAGTAGAGTTGTAGGAACATCCTGATTGATGTTATTTTTGACCAACCATTACTTACAAAAATTTCATAATTTGTTACATCCTCCTAGCCATAACTAACCTTCAGCTACTTATCTTTCTTTTCTTCTCTATTAAAAAAGCTAAAGATAATTGAAATTTTATAATTTTTTGCATGCTTCTATTCCATTCTCTTTTTCTTATTCTCCTTTCATCTCTTGAATTACCAGCCTCTTTATTTTTCAAAGTACCTCCTATGGGAAAAATGAAGCTCCTTGTGGTTCATTTATTTGTATAATTATGATGTATTTTTGTATTTATGTTGTAAAAATGTTGAATGTATATATCACAAAAAGTTAGAGAAGCTATTTGAATTGCTTATTCATCAAATATAGTTGCATTTTGCGATTTTAGTGAAAAGGAATTCAAATAGTGAGAACGTGTCAAGTTTGTTAGAGTTTGTAAAGTTGTTATCTAATATTCCCTAAGCATGGCTAAATCTGCATGGGTTAAAATTTTGGACTATTTCTAAATTATGTTTAGTCTTTAGATGCTACCAAAAGATGTGCATGGAATTATTTCTTCCACCATAAGCTTGGGTATCACAAGGCCATAAATTAATTTATAGACGAAGTGAAGAGAGATTAGACTTAACTCTAATTAATCATTTTTATAATCTTGGTCATTGTTCCCAACCAATTAATAGTACTTCGTAATTTTTTTAAGATTCACCTTTTATCTTTTGAAAACAATAAGATTTTGGCCTTGTATCTTTGCTTGGGTTATTGGGTTATTAAGAAATAAACAAATACAAAAAATAATACAATTGAAAGCATGTAAAGTATACAAGTTAGACAATTTCTTTAAATAAGAGTTCTTCCATTAAATTGAATTAAGATGTGGTGCTCTATATAGTTCCCATTTGGCTATAAATATTGTATATTATTAAATTTCTTAATAAAGATATCATGTTGTCAAAAAACATAGCTAATGATATAAATTTCCTTGAGATAGTATGTATTTCCAACAAAAAAGTGAAAATGATATGCATCACTTTCACCCAAATAAAGTCTACTTTTCTATAGTCATGAATTAGTGTGTGTATTCTAATCTTGTGGTCCAACAATCTTATCACTGGAATCTTTTATTATGCAAGTACTTTGTTGAGATGATTTAAAACATATATTAATTACTATTAAAAGCACCTAGAGTATGAAAGTTAGATAATCACAAAATAAGAATCCTTCCACAATGTTGAATTTGTAGGTCATGTTCTAAATAGGCCCCCTCTTTGATTATTAAAATCTTGTACTATAAGATTTATTTTAAATTTATTTATCACAACAAATTATATCAAGTTCATTGGGATAGTATGTATCCCTCATAAAAGGTAAAATTATATCTCTCATGTTTTCCCAAATAAAGTTTACTTTCTATGGGCACAAATTAATGCATGTATTCTAATTCCTCAATCCAACAATCTTGCCACTAGAAGTTTTTATTTTGCAAACACTCTATTGGAATGATTAGTCTTGGGCATTGGATAAGATATTGTATATTAATCATAAACTCAAATACAATTTGGTGTATTCATGAAAACTTAAAATATTATGATTTATGAGGAACAAATTTAAGAATATCAATATCACGAATCTTCTATGCATTTGTGCTATTGTTGGCTTGTATTCTTTTTACATATGTCAAACTAATATAAATATTTATATCAAGCTCATCCTTGTCATGTATCAAGAGTTGCTCTTTATTTCTTATTAACATAAACAAGTTTATATATACTTTTAGATCCAATATATCGTTATCAAAAGAAATTCTTTGAAATAACCTCTTTCCTCTCAAACACTTTATTTTCTTTAAAAATGCACTTAAATGTTTGTTGAGATGAAATATTCCCCCACATGAACATAATTTCCACTTCCACTCCTTGGTTTTATCACATGTTTTACCCTTTGATTCTCATATATCCTTTGAAGAATACATTTTCCTAAACAATTGAATTGAAGAATGCATAGTTTCATCTAATTAAACCGCTAAAAGTACCTAAAGGTATTCTCAAATAGCCAATAGGTACATATATAAAAAAAAATCCTAACACCAAGCACCACAAGAAATGTCTTGACCAATAAATGTGCACTTCTTGACCAATAAAACTATCTATACCTAAATTAAACCACTAAAAGTACCTACAGGTATTCTCATATTGTCAATAGGAAGATACATAAATAGTCTTATCAGCCAAGCACCACAAGAAATGTCTTGACCAATAAATTTGCACTTCTTGACCAATAAAATTATTTGTATACGTACATTTCGACTATTTGAGAACACCTTTAAGTGTTTTTACTAGATATACATGAATATTTGAGAACACCTTTAAGTATTTTTACTAGATATACATGAATAATGTAAAAGCATACACAGTCAAACTACAAAATGTAAATTGGAACCCAAAAAAAGTGATTTTTTTAAATACAATTGCTTTTATAATCATTTTGGGTCTTCCCTAGCATCAAAAACATGCAGTCATGTATTGTTGATAGCAATGTAGTTATAAAGAGAATTTCATACGTCTTGAATCCTTCAAAAACAGATAAATCGACATTCATTTGGATACAACAATAAAAATCTGTTTTTTTCTTTAATTCCAACATCTCCACATTGCGAAAGTTGTTCCATGGTGCAAAAATTATTACTTGATGAATAAATATAAAAATTCCAAGTAGTTCAAAACAAGAGAGCTATTTGAAAACTAAATAGTGCAGTCTCAGAAGTAACTCTGCCACAAACTGTCATGTAGAGTGAAATGGGTCTCAAAACATTCAGTTGGAGTTGGAGTTGGAGGATTTAAAGAAAATGCACTGTATTCAATTATTCCTGCCTTTATCAGATCAAACCACTCAATGCTAAGATTTTCAACTGGCTGGAGCCATTCCTGTGACATAGTAATGGGCAATGAAGAACTTACAGTTGGATTGGACCCACCATCCTCATTTGACAAATCCTCTTGACATGACTCAGAACATAACTTTGATTGCCCACCCAAAAGCCCAATAAGCTTATCCTGCTCTGCTGCTATTTCTGACAAGCATTTAGTTTGAGCCCTCACTATTTCTTCTAACATCATCCACTTCTACCAAAGAAGAAAACTTCTCCTCCTCAGTTC
Source organism: Sequoia sempervirens (assembly GCA_007258455.2). Classification (NCBI taxonomy): domain Eukaryota; kingdom Viridiplantae; phylum Streptophyta; class Pinopsida; order Cupressales; family Cupressaceae; genus Sequoia; species Sequoia sempervirens. The sequence continues at coordinate 61,652 of VDFB02380210.1, read as the reverse complement.
ATCAAATTTCAACTGTAATACAAATTGAAAAGAACTGAATATAAAAATTGAAAAATACACTACCTCTGTTTGTTCTACTATATTTTGCCTCCATTTAGCAATAAATCTTTGAACCCTGCCAGAAGTAGAAGTTTTTAGTCATAATACCATAAATCAATACAGTTTTCCCTTCAAACTTAGAAGAAAGTGGATTTCTTACTTCGTGTGATAAACACCTGGTTTAGTTGTCTGTTTCAGACAGCCCATCTGCATGATATTTGCTTCCATGAGCAGCTTGATATGAAACTAAAGCCAATTGAGTTCATGGCGAAATGAACTAATTAGTGCTTACAGTACAATGATATCATTATTTCGTTGATTTTGTCGAGAAAGTTTTCAGGATAAAGGTTGACACATGTCTTAATAAAATTTAATTTTGATGCTCATGTCACAGACTATTTTAAGATTATAATTCTGGGTAGAACGTTGTCCCCAAGATATTGGGGAATTCTAATTGTGCAACTATGTTGACACTATGTTGCAATGATAAATCAATGCCTATCTGGGTGGACTAGTCAAGAATATTAGGTTATATGAATTTTCTTAAAAAATTAGTAGTACAAAATTTTGGTTGTACACAAGGTTTGGTAGTACAAAATTGATTTTTTATTTTTATATAAATTAAAAATATTTGGTAGTACAAAAATAATATATATAAAAAGTGTGATATTTAATATTTTATTTAATTGTACTTGTAATCATTTAAGAAAGAAATTTATGTAGTGGAAGGGTCCATCATTCTATTGGAATAGTAAAGGATTATAATCAAGATAAATATCACATAAGAAAATCATCTTGTTAAAATATTCAATAATAGCAAAAGAATGTGTTTTTTTGACTAGTGATCAAGTATAAGTATTTATCTGTGTATATCTTTTTTTAATTTATGTGTATAATTTTAACAAATTGCTATCCCCTCCTTTATCTTAACATAAATTTGAGGTACCAATTGAAGAGAGAATATTTTTTTGGAAATATTGATATGCAACTCATGTTGATGCCTAGTGTAATATAAATGCTAATCTACTTCAAATTTGCATCACATGAACGAAGCTAGAAATAGAAAACTTGAAATAATATGTAATACAAAAAATGAATCTAGGAACTACCTATAAAACAGTAAATGTGAGGCAATAGGGAGCCTAGAAAATGATTGGCGGGCCTCTCTGGCTCTAACGTTAGCATGCTTGCACTATAATCATGTAGGCATGTTGTCAATTGAAACTAAACAAAAATAGAATTCTATATGCAAAACCTAGAATACCTACGTTCTAGGCAGAACTACATAGAAATAGAATACTTTAGATATATAGAAATACACAAAATAACAATAAACTAACCAAATCATTTTAATTTAAATGAAATAATGAAATGATGAAGAAGGGTCAAAGACACAAAACCTTTGTTGTGGGATATTGAGTCTTGAAGTGTACCTATATATGGGATAGTAGAAATGGTTAGGACAACTTAAGAGCTTGTCATGAATAGTCAAGCCCCCAATTTAGCCTTTTAGATTCCATGAACAATCAATAAAATAAAACAAGGACAATTAGGGTTTTGTTTGTGCTCTTAGTGCTAAGTACATCGAAGATCTAAAAAAGGTAAAACAGCCAATCTATTAGCTTTAAAATCCTATGTGTACAAGGGTATAAGACTTAGTGTATGGGCGGTTAGATAAAAGGAGGTGAATATTACTAATAGATTTACTAATAAATATGAAAATCAAAGAAATTGAGATAAAAACTAAGAATTATAAGAAATAATGGAGGTTCTCACCAATAGAAGAGAGAGGTGAGTGTTACCGTGTATATATGAAACAGAAGCAATGGTGAAGGAGTTGCATACAACTTGTTAACAAATGAAATAGAAAAACAATAATATACAAATGTATGATCATACCAAGTCTAGTCAATAGTATGGGAACCCAAAGATAAATTGCATCAAAAGGAATATTCAATAATATCACCACACAAGAAGGAAGAAGAGGGTGAGAGTTGTATGAATGTTTAGTTAGAGTTAAAAAAATTAGGATTCCAAAGAGTTAGAGAGGGAAACATCAACCTAGATATACCTATAAGTAGGCACTTTTGTAGCAAAAAAGTGCTACAATAGGCCTTAGTAGTTGCTTGGGAAAGCAACCAATATTTAAAAATTTTGAAAACTCATGGGATGCTAGCATACTTGTGTAGAAATCTACATGCTTATGCTTTCACCCTCGATAAAATATATTAAAAAAAGGTAGAATGCCAAGTGTTAGCAAGACATAATAGAAGCTAATGTGGAATTTAACAAATTGGTTATGGTGAAAGTCTAGGATTATTAACTTAGTGTGTCCTAAACATTCTACCAAAATGGACACTAAAATAAGGATAATTTATAGTGTCAAAATTATAGGGTATGCAATTTTTAACCTTATGTTTTATCTCCACTTTAAAAAAGATAATGTTGTGAGAACTAATAGTGAGTGGTAATACCCCAAGATTACCTACAAAACCAAAGATAGCCTTACATAAGAGAGTAGAGCAAGAGGATAGATTGCATGATTATGGATTCAATAATTTTTAATGATCCATAATGAATTAATTGTAATACATACCCCTATATTACATAATGTGGATGAGGCCTTGCTTATATAGGCAAGGTTGAGAGATAGGACAAGATAAGATTATGACAAGTGACAAGTGCCTTAATCCTATAATATGATACAAGTAGAGATAAGATAAAATGAGATCATGTGTGTACTAGTGACTTCTAGAAAGATTCCTAAACCCCTAAGTAAACTTAACATGTGAACATGTGTCAATAGGACCTACTAGGTGAGCTAGTTAGGTAATATACCTTATTCACACCAACAGCCCTCTTAAGTGCAACTTATGGAGAATTAAGAAAATGCAATCTAATGCAAAGATGATGTAAGTATGCAAGGATGGGTCCCAAATACTAAGTCATGTTAGGTACCCATTTATAAATGATCTCTCACAAATAGAGAAAAGGAGAAAATATTTGTGGAAAAAACCCCACTCGAAAAGAGAGAATGCAAGAAAATAATCATATTCAAGTGATGGAATAAGTGATGAATTAAGGACTCAACATGACCCCTAGAGGAATGCATCCATCATAAATATACAATAGATATCCCCTATAGAAGATAAAGAATGATATTATAGATCCCCCCATAAGAAGTAATTCCTTTGTCAATGGTGAATGATTGAAGATAAAATACAATTCAATGTCTACAAACAACATTCCTCCCCTTAGGAAGAAAAAAGTTCAATGATTGATGTAGAAGAAACTCCAACTCCAAGAAGAGAGATGGGGGAAGAAGTTTCATGATGGGTGTCTTTGAAAATTGATCTAGTGTCTCCATGCTAGAGTATGCCACAAAAAAATTAGGTGCTACCCCAATCAAAGAAGATGATAATTTAAGAGTATGTGAAAAAATGTGAACAATATGTTGGTGCTCAAATCTGCAACCGACTTGAATCCTATAGGGTTGCCAAGCCTAATGATTAGATTCAAGGATCGATTTGGCCAATGAACGAGAGATTGATATCAGATATTTCTCCCTTGCACTTTAGGCTCTATGAAACCTGGGAGGGTGATCCCAACAGTGTGCTTATAGATATTTGTGTGCCAAAGCATCCAAAACATTGTAAAAAGATAATTCTCCTTAGTATGCTTAACAGACACAATACCCTAAAGGTTTGGCTGACCTTCATGGCAATGTCCAAATTAAACATGAGAGATATAATTCATTAAATTCCGCACACAATTACACTGAGATAGATAAGTAAATTGATTTAAATTTGTAACTACCACAAAAGTCTTAGGAAACTACAACATTAAGAGACCAGTGCCATATTCCAAGGTGGAGTCACCTAAACCATGTAACTTAAAATTCAACACAATATTTATTCTATCATAACCCTGCCTACCAGATGATGCCTTACACCATTGATACCAGAAACCCAACTAGTCATACTTATTAATCCTAGCACATAGTTGCATAAGCCTCTATCTGTGTTAATACAATTTAATTCATTCTTTGAATGAAAGTAATAACACTAAACAAAAATTCAAGGAAAGACAAGAAAAATATTTGCAATCTTTGATTACTCATATTTAAAATCCATACAATATGCACTGTGGAGACAACTAGTTCAGAATATTATGTCAATTACAAACAAATATGACCATGCCATTAATGAATTCTCCATTACATGACTCAGACTCATCTAGAAACTTGAAATCAACACATTTATGTGAGACCCTATTACAAAAAAGTATTCTCGTCAAACCAAAGAATAAACAACCCCCTACAAATGAAACAGAAAATCCCACTTAACAAAAATACAAAACCCTAAATAGAAATCCTCAATAGACACTTGGCATCACTCAGCTTCATTGATCAGTAACCGCCTCTCCAACAAAGAATACATTTTGCACTTTATTTCTCCTGCCTCTGTTATTTTTCCTTCACTTGAAAAATCCCATGCAAACATTTTACCTCACTATAAAAACTCACTTACTAGCTTTATTTTCTCTTATCAGTGAAAAACATTAACCTCTGGGTCAAAACCCATTTCACCAAGATGTTAAAAATGCCTTTCAATGTTACATTTTAACCTTCAGATATTTTAATTTACTTTGAATTTGATCTAACATTTCACCTGCAAGTTAAAACAAGACCCAATTGCCCCAATAATGGAAATACAAAATAGAAAATTGTGAAATGCATCTACAAGCCATTTTTTGGCTCACAAGCAACCAAGAATGCATAGAATGTGGTTAAAATTCCTTCCCAAGCATGAGAAAAAGTTGAGGCATCCTTCTAGAGGTTGAGAGGACATTTTTTAGCTTGTACATGCGTTCACAAATATGCTCCAAGTCCAAAAATGTGATTAATTCTTCATTTGCGGCCATTACAAACATGAAACTTTCCCCAAATCCTCCTCCATGCGACACATTTTAATTTCAACACCCAAGCACAAGTCATTGCTTGATTTATATTATAGTTGTTTTATCCTCAGCATCTTCTGTGAAACTATGATGAGTGATAGGTTGATTTTATAAAATTTATAAAGTTTCCTTTATCAATGTAAAATTTAATAAAGCTACCCAAAATCCATCACTACACAAAGGCCATCACAGTTTTTCTTTCATTCCTCCCATCCAAAATGGAGATGAGTGATATTGTCATGAGAGTTGGAGAATTGTCGTGAACTATCAAAATTTTTCCCAGCCAATAGGGAGCAAGAATTAATCTTGCTTTTTATATTAACATTTGAAAATGTTTTATATTTTCCCTTTGATGTTTGTCGGCAACCAAATCACTCAAACTTGACCATCGCTAATTGCCTCCTCCATTTTCATTTAGAACTAGCGATGAGTGATGGAGATAGAGTTGTTGTTGCATCCATGAGAATTTTCTTCAGCCAATAAGAAGCAAAATTTTAACTTTCTTTTTCACAATAACATTTGAAAATGCATTTTTACAGCTCACATGTCTTCAAATGAAAACCATTGCTGGAAAGAATACATCTCTAATTTGATCACGAGAAGTCTCACAAATAGCAATGCACAATGGGCTTTAATTTTATTTAATAAAAATTACCCCAAATGCCATCGCGTGAGATGAGTGCATCGCGTGCAATGGAGACCTCAAAAAGAAGTGAAAACCTGCCAATTCCAAAGAAATATTAAATGCACCTATCTAACCAAAGCATCATCACTGGAAAGAGTACATTGCTGATTTGTTTCTCCATTTCCTCTCAACACTGGCGATGGCGATGAGTTTTGTCATGCTAGCACTAATCAAAAACTTGCTTTGATAGAAAACATTTGGAAATATATTTTATTTTTTCCCTAAATTCCTTTTTCACATTTGCATAATTTTTAAAATATTCAAAATATTTTAACATAAGCATTTGAAACATTAGAAAAAATGCAAATTTTAATTACGCGTGTAGGCCAAACGGAGAAATTTCACTGCACACAAATGATAACCTCTAGAGCCAAGATTTTTTTATGTGTGTCCACAATCAATTATTTAGAACATGGGTTTCAAATCAAATTTCATCTAGCCATCAAAATTCAAGTACCTCCTTTGTAAACTGGCACCTCAGATGTGTTCACCGCAGCAAAAATATATTAAAATAATGTATCAAATGGCCTCTGTTTTTTATGAAAATGGAGCTGGAGATGTTTTAGACCAAAATGAGAAATAGGTTTCCTTCATAATTTTGAAATTTGAAACTTTTCAAAACACCAATTTTGGCCATGTCGTAGTTAGAAAAGGATTGATTAACCCATCAAAACTCATCCAAGAGGTGCAAAACTGAATAGGCACACTACCATATATACCAAAAAACACTCTACCAAAGGAATTTGCAAGATGACCTCCAAGTTGCAAAATTTTAATCAAAAAATAGGGTCTTTGGGGCATAATTAGCAGGATGCAAGCCTAGGCTTTGTCGACACATTGAAAAGATATAAGCACTTCAAGTTTGCAAAATTGGAAGGTGCCATCAGTGGCTTTTTCTAGGGGCATATTTTCCTCACTGAACAGAGCGAGAATTCAGAATCTTTTGAAAGAGAAAACCGAGTGCCAAATCCATTGGGCGACAGAGTGCTTTTAATTTCAATGTTTAACCTCAAAGCCACCAAATGAAAAAGGGAAGTCAATTCTTACCCCTGTCAAACACCAATATGTTAAAGGAGTTGGTCTCCCTCAATCCATACTTGCCTCTATCACACCATAGCAATATGAGTTACAAATTATTTCCTACAAAAACAAGTGTCAAGCTACCTTTGAACAAGTGAGAACTTGCTCGATGTTTAGTTTTACCATCACATGGAAACCAAATCACATAGGCCACATCACTGCCACTCATTTCATTTTTTGATTCTGTGGTGAGTGACAAAATATGAGGATATTGATCAAGACTATATGAAGACACAGTCTTATCACATTTACTAACCCCAGGGTCATAATGATTAAGGTCAAAAAAGATATCATCCTTCTTAAATAGTGTACAATCCTCCTGTGTATTAAGCAAAGAATGCTCCCACATTTGAAACTCCTTCAACTGAGTTGCATCACAGGTGAATTTATCATCATCCCAACAACACAACCCATTCATATTACCATATGTCTCAAGGTTAAGAAAACACAACTTATCAGCATCCACAAGTCCATTGTCCTCATTCAAATCATAGTATTCAAAAAATGCATCAACATCCCAAACAATGTTTTCCACTTTAGGCTCATAAACCAGATTATCAACACTCTTCATGTTATCACATAAAAAAGCTTCAAATGCAAGTTCATGTGACTCGGAGTCTTTGTTTGCAATAAATCCCTCATAGTGGGTGTTCACAACACATTCATTATTGCAAAGAGTATCATACTCAACATCACATCCTGTTGCATCAACATGACAATCTGAAGCATATTGCTCATGAGGAAAACCATAAGTTGAAAATCCAGAAAAAAGTCCCCATATGCATCTATGTGATTGACACAATCACATGAACTTCAAGTGCAAACTCATCACAAAAATTGTCATTAGATGTATTAGCATGTTTCTTCTCATTTTCAATTTCATGTACAGCTACATTTGTGCTATCCTCATACAAACATTCAGTAATAGCTTCAAAACCAACAAAAGGAGTAGAAGAAGGTAAAGCATCAAACAAAAAAGGAGTTTATTGTTCATCACTTACACCACTAACACATACATGCTCTATAAAATCAACTACTTGAACCAATTCATTTAGTAAATCTCTTGCATGCATACCCTTTTCTTTGTTCATACTGTTGCAACAATTAGCAGGTTCATATCCTTCACTGTCAAACTAAAAACCAACATTTGTTTCTTTGTTACAACTGCTTGTAGATGATCTCTCCAATTGAAATTCATTGCACTCCTTTTCATCTGCATCTAATATGTATTGACATTCTCAAAATCATTCCTCAAATCAGCAAGCTCCTTTGTCTCATTACCATGAAAATTTTCATCAATGCTACACTCACTTGTAGAATTGACATAACCAATTGTACCATTACACTACATTGATCACACATTTCTTCTTCAAATAAGATATTCAGTTCATATCCATCATCTTGTTCTTGTGAGCCTTTAAAAGTATTGTCATCATCTTCATTGGAATACTCTTTACTTAAAGAGATCAATTCTACCTCCTCTTTATCAGAGGAATCACCATCATAAGGGCTGCAAATAGACTCACAATCATCTTGATCATCCAGATAAGAATACTCCTCAGCTGACCACATACTCACATAAGCAATACTATTGTTATCATCATTAAGAGATGAAACTTCAGAATCAGCAAGCTCTTCAACTATATCTTCAAAATCCATAGAGGAGAAAATACTTTCAGTGTCATCTGCATCACTGCAGCCTTCTTTTGATACAAAAAATTGACTCACCATTTCAATATTTATCTTATCATGTCTTACATCTTCATTATTATGGTTGTAATCTTCTTTTGCATGCATTTTCTCCATGGGTTGTTCAAAAACAAAATTCTCACCACTAAAAGATGCATTATCATTGTCTTCTGTCATATCATCTAAATCTTTATGATGAAGCCTGGAGAAGGTACCACCACACAGGCTAGTCAAGAGATTACTTCCATATTTCTCTATCATTTCTTCAACCACTGAAAGTCATTAATATAAAACTTAAGGCTAGGGGGCTTCAAGTGAGTTGGCATGGTACTCAGACCTGGCTCACAATTCTCACAAAATAAATCAATACAAAATAATTCATCAAGTCTTTCTGATTGCAGAAATTTCATGAATCTATCGTCATAAAAGGATTCACCCTCAAATCTTTCTATATCACACAATGCATAAATATATGACACGAGTTCAACCTTATTTGAACATATTTCTCTTCTTCTTCTTCGGTATGTAGATTTCTCTTGTTAGATGAGCATTCATTATTCACTTCACCAAAATGATCCATGAACAATACCTCAAGCTCTTTCCATGAACATATGGAATGCATTGGAAAACTAGAAAACCAATACTCAATATTATTTTCTAAAGTTCTTACAAAAAACTCCATGATAGCATCCTCTTCTATTATTTGACAATCTTCCATTAAATCAATAAAACCTTGTATATGTTGTGATGTTGACTTTTTAAGATCTCCTCTAAACTTAGGAAAATATTCATTAATTCTTCTTGGGACAAAATTTGGATAACCTTGGATTTTACTAAAATCCAGAGGGTCATATCTTTCACTAGTGAACACCTTCTTTTGAGGACATGGTTGTGTTTTAGGCATGACATTACAACTTGTAGAGGGAGAACTAGGACAGCAATACATATTTGTAAGTAAAATTTATTCCCTCTACAACTAGTTAATTTTCAAGATCTCTTTCAGAATATCCTATTTTCTCATTTCCCTTTCTACTAATACCGCAGAGTACTAAATAAGGGATAGTATTAGTTAGAACCTTTGTTGAAAACCTTCATACAAAAATATTGCAATAGAAAAATACATAAGAACTGTTGCAACCAACTCTTCTAATGATGTAGAATGTTATGAAGAATCGCCACCTCTTTGAAAGAGGAAAAGATCTTCAAGCAGTGGAAAGCTTCTTCCAAGATCTAGGTATTTCTGAGTTCTCTCCACTAGCAGAGCACTAGATTTCAAGAATATGTAAAAAATGTTGCAATAATCTCTTTCGAGTATGTAGGTCCTTGGATCATCTGACCCAAAACTACAGATCAGCAAACTGATTGACTCTTTTCGAATGGATAATATTGAAGCTCCCCAGTAGAATCGCCAATCTATTGGTGCTCAAATTTGTAACTGACTTGAATCTTATAGGGCTGCCAAGCCTAATGGTCAGATTCAAGGAGAGATTTGGCCAACAAACGGGAGATTGATATCAGATCTTTCTCCCTTGCACTTCGGGCTTTGTTAAATCCGAGAGGGTGATCCCAATAGTGTGCTTATAGATACGTATGTTCCAAAGCATCCAAAATACTATAAACAAATAATTCTCCTTTATATGCTTCACAGACAAAATACCCTAAAGGTTTGGTTGACCTTCATGGAAATGTCCAAATTAAACATGAGATATAATTCATTAAATTTCACACATAATTACACTAAGATAGAATAGTAAGTTGATTTAAATTTGTAGTTGCCACAAAAATCTCAGGAAACTGCAACATTAAGAGACCAGTGCCATATTCCAGGGTGGAGTCACCTAAACCATGTAACTTAAAATTCAACACAACATTTATTTTGTCATAACCCTGCCTACCAGATGATGCCTTACACCATTGATACTAGAAACTCAACTAGTCATACTTATTAATCCTAGCAAATAGTTGCATAAGCCTCTATCTGTGTTGATATAATTTAATTCATTCTTTGAATGAAAGTAATAACACTAAACAAACATTCAAGGAAAGACAAGAAGAAAAGTATTTGCAATCTTTGATTACTCATATTTAAAATCCATATAATATACACTATGGAGGTTACTAGCTCAGAATATTATGTCAATTACATACAAATATGACAATGCCATTAATGTTATTCTCCATTACATGACTCAAACTCATCTAGAAACTTGAAATCAACACATTCATGTGAGACCCTGTTACAAAAAAGTATTCCCAACAGACCAAAGAATAAGCAATCCATTGCAAATGAAAAAAAAATCCCACTTAAGGAAAATGCAAAACCCTAAATGGAAATCCTTAATAGACACTTGGCATCACTTAGCTTCATTGATCAGTAACAACCTCTCCAACAAAGAATACATTTTGCACTTTATTTATCCTACCTCTGTTATTTTCCTTCACTTGAAAAATCTCGTGTAAACATTTTACCTCGCTGTTAAAACTCACTTGCTAGCTTTATTTTCACTTATCAGTGAAAAATATTAACTCTAGGTCAAAACCCATTTCACCAAGCTGTTAAAAATGCCTTTCAATATTACATTTTAACCTTCAAATATTTCAATTTACTTTGCATTTGATCTAACATTTCACCTACAAGTTAAAACAAGACCCAATTGCCCCAACAATGGAAATACAAAATAGAAAATTGTGAAATGCATCTACAGGCCATTTTTTGGCTCATAGGCAACCAAGAATGCGTAGAATGTGGTTAAAATTCCTTCCTAGGCATGAGAAAAGGTTGAAGCATCCTTTTGGAGGTTTAGAGGACACTTTTTAGCTTGTACATGCATTCAAAAATCTGCTCCAAGTCCAAAAACGTGATTACATTCTTCATTTGCAGCCATTACAAACATGAAATTTTCCCCAAATCCTCCTCCATGTGGCACATTTTAATTTCAGCACCCAAGCACAAATCATTGCTTGATAAACATTATCATTGCTTTATCCCTAATATCTTTTGTGAAACCACGATGAGTGATAGGCTAATTTTATAAAATTTGTAAAGTTTCCTTTATCAATGTAAACTTTAATAAAACTACCCAAAATCCATCGCTACACAAAGGCCATCACATTTTTTTCTTTCACTCCTCCCATCCAAAATGGAGATGAGCAATACTATTGTGAGAGTTGGAGAATTGTGGTGAACTGTCAAAAGTTTACCTAGCCAATAGGAAGCAAGAATTAATCTTGCTTTTTATATAACATTTGAAAATGTTTTATATTTTCCCTTTCATGTTTGCCAGTAGTCATTGCTCAAACTTGACCATCATTGATTGTCTCCTCCATTTTCATTTAGAACTAGTGATGAGCGATGGAGATAGAGTTGTTGTATCCATGAGAATTTTCTTCAGCCAATATGAAGCAAAAATTTAACTTTCTTTTGCATAATAACATTTGAAAATGCATTTTTTATAGCTCACGTGTCTTCAAATGAAAACCATCGCTAGAAAGAATACATCACTGATTTGATCATAGGAAGTCTCTCACAAATAGTGATGCATGATGGGCTTTCATTTTATTTAATAAAAATTACACCTTGAATGTCATCGTGTGAGATGAGTGCATCGTTTGTTTTTTAAAAAAATAACCTCTCGAATGAGCGATATGCGATGGAGACCTCAGGAAGAAGTGAAAACCTATCAATTCCAAAGAAGTATTAAATGCACCTGTCTAACCAAAGCATCATCGCTGGAAAGGGTACATCACTAATTTGTTTCTCCATTTCCTCTCAACACTGGTGATGGGCAATGATTTTTGTCGTGTTACCATCCTTAGCCAATCAAAAGAAAGAATTAAACTTGCTTTGATAGAAAACATTTGGAAATCTATTTTATTTTTTCCCTAAATGCCTTTTTCACATTTGCATAATGTTTAAAATATTCAAAATATTTTAAACATATGCATTTGAAACATTAGAAAAAATGCAAATTTTAATTATGCCTGTAGACCAAACGATGACCCCTAGAGCCGAGATTTTTTGCACACAGCCACAATCAATTATTTAGAACATGGGTTTCAAATCAGATTTCTTTCAGCCATCAAAATTCAACTACCTCCTTTGTAAACAAGCCCCTCAGACGTGTTCACCACAACGGAAATACATTAAAATAATGTATTAAATGGCCTCCATTTTTTATGAAAATGGAGGGGAAGATGTTTTAGACCAAAATGAGAAATGTGTTGCCTTTACAATTTTGAAATTTGAAACTTTTTGGAACACCAATTTTGGCCTTGTTGCAGTCAAAAAAGGATTAATTAACCAACCAAAACTCATCCAAGAGGTGCAAAACTAAACATGCACACTACCATATGTACCAAAAAACACTCTACCAAAGGAATTTGCGAGATGACCTCCGAGTTGCAAAATTTTAATCAGTAAAGAGGGTCTTCAGGGCATATTTAGCAAGATGCAAGCCTAGGCTTTGTTGGCATATTGAAAAGATATAGGCATGTCATCAAGTTTGCAAAATTTGAAGGTGTCATCACAATAATCTCCAAAGATAATGATCGGGTGATGATAGCTATTTTGTAATTGATATCAAAGAGGAGAGATAACCCTCAAGTGTGTTCTCCAAATCTGTGATTTATGAAACTCACAAAATAAATTTGATATACCTATCAAGTGCTCATCCCACAAAGTTGAATTTGAAAGACTATAATGGTTCTACTAAGTAGAATTAAACACTAAATAAGTAGTAATGAGGGGAGTCTCAACTAATGATTATACATAAGGAATCAATGAAGGTGGAGGATCAACAATTTTCTATATACATAGAGAAAGAGATTTTGAAGAAACCTCGTCGTCATCATCATCATAATCTAAAGATGCAAATTGATCCATAAAATCAAACTCCTTAATAGTGTCATGGTCATATGGTATATTGTCTAAATCAACAAGAGGTCAAGACTATATAAAATAGGATCATTTGGGAATGGTTATGTATCAATATCTTCATATATCTCCCAAATTTTGGTCTAAAGATCACGATGACACTCAATGTGTGCAATGAAATTCCATGTGGCATCATTAACATGTAGAGAAATTACTCCTATAATGTGTTCCTTTTTAGCTACCCAAATAAATTATTTACAAGGAGTACTTTATTGGGGAACAAGACCATACAAATGCGGCAAAGATGAAGCCAACTAAGCTGTTTAAAGATATCATCTCTATATTTCTTATAGTTTCCCCTTTTCAAGATAATCAGAGAAGGATGAAATAAAAAACCCATAATAAACTAAGATATATCTCCAAATTTACAAAGACAACAACCTTCAATACCAAGTAGAAACTCCCAAATATTATGAATACTAAAAATGAAGCCCCCAAAAAATATAGAACTTCTCCAATTTATTAATTAGAATGTGATACTTATAAAAATTAAATAAAATATAACAAGGTTTTAATTTATATAAAAGTGTATGGATATATTAGAAGAGCTCCTCAATACCTTTCCAATGCTGTAAAAATCACAAAAATCAAATAAATAGGAAAAAAATTATGAGCTCAGAGGTCAAAATAGGAGATCCAACCTTAACCAAAAATAAATTGTACCAATATAGAAATCTTATAATGAGACCTACACCACTAGAAACTAAATGGAACTATCTTTGAAAAAAATATAAGTAAAAAATCTAATACCTAGCTAAAAGGTTATTGCTCCCAATAAAAATAGCCTCTTTTGGATGCAAAGTGATCAAAAGGAATTTTTCAGGCTGCTAGAACAAGTGGTTCCCCCTCATTGGCAACAAATATAGGTGGCACCATTGGGTTTCTCTATTGTCAGCAAAGATCAAGTAGGGCTAGGTTTTACTATCTGGGCTTAGGTGGTGTTTTCCTACACCAATGGAATTGAGCTTGATGGAGGTGGCAAGGTTGCAATAGCTTTGCTACATCAGGTTGGATTTGAGCACCCGAAATTTGTAGCAGACCAAGGGAAAATAAACCTTATAATTGACTAATCAACTAACTATTCTAAAAAATCATAAAACTCAAATATATACTTTTAATTTAAATCTTGATTCATACCTCTAATTAACACCAACTCTGTGTAAAGTGAATGTGTTGATTCCACTAGATAATATTTATTGATTATATCAACTTGCAACTACACTCACCTATGTATGGTCTATCAAATCCATACAATATGGATCCATATAGATTCCATATAACTATACAAAATGTTTTACCAAAAATATGAAGACCTCAAAAATGATAAAAAAAAATAAAATTAATTGCCTATATGTGAAGTGCTTTACATGAAAATAGGGTTGTTTGGGCCTTCTCGACTTAATGATGAGATTCTTTTTTCTCCAAAATGCACCCAAAAAATCTCATGCTTAAATCACCCTAAAATCTAAGAAGGAGTTTGTAGATCTTGAGCTTTGATACCATGTAAGAGCTTATAGTGATGTCTAATACCCCATAATCACCTACAAAACCAAACATAGTCTTCTACAAGAAAGTAGACAATGATGATAGATTGTTTGATTATGGATGCAATAATGTGTAATGATCGATAATGGATCAATGATAATAAATACCCCTACATTACATAATATACATGAGGCCATGCTTTGAAATATAAATAATAATACTCATTATTACTCGTCAAATAGATGCTATTAAAAACTATTCATTTTTATTCATAAATAATATCCAACATTTATTGTTACAACAAGCTACATAACATAGTTCTTGGTACATAACTAGGACTTAATCCTTTTAAAATTAATATGGCTTTATAGGCTCATTTATAAACCAATCAAAATAAATACATTAGATCACTTCATCAAATATTGTGAAGAGGATATCTTCAAACTTTGTGAGTGATAGCATCATCAGAGTGATTTTATATCCAACCACAAAGAAATAAGCTTCAAAAACCTTACTACAAACTAGAGAAGCCTAACCTTTCATAAATGGTCTAGAAAGATGAATTTGGCATGCATGATAGAATTTGGTACATAACATATAGTCACTAACAATCTAACATTATATTTGATGCCCATACTAGCATACATATATCTAATGTACAAGCACTTATAGTACATAATATGATAGAATAATAAATCAAATAAAATACTAAATCTAACATTTATTTCATGGTTTGCACTATGTGGCATATTAGTTGTAGTCTAGAAAATTAACCTATTACTCTTTGATTATCCATATGCATCATCCATCACACCTCACTCAAGGTTCAATTTTTCTACCATTTTTCTTTCATCTTCTCCTATCTATACATTCAAGTTCATTAGGTCTTTTTCATTATCTATGGGATCTTTTCCTCCTACCTTCATTAAATAACAAGCTTTTATGATAATTTTCTTTCTTGGACCATCCATTCAATTATCTTCCACACATCTTTCTCCTTGTGTGGTATATCCAATATTTTCCTTGTATCAAATTTCATATTTTCCTTATCTACAAAAAAAGTTATTACTCTTTTAATCATTGGCAATACTTTATTAAAAACATTGTTTGAATTACCCTTAGTATTAGTGTGTCACCTAGGGATTTCATTCATAGTTCTTCATTCTTAAATATCATTTCCATAGCTTTCAATTACCCTATAAGGTTGTCTAATTCTAAATAACGTAGGAATTTTATGTATGAGATCCTCCTCTTATGTGATATCATATTTTCCTGTGTGGAAGGGATCCTTCTTTTATAATACAATCCCCTATAATTTTAGATATTCTTCTTATGCTATAAATTTTCCTAACTCGCAATAACTGTCTTGCTCTCTCTTTTTTGGTTCACTCCACTCCCAAGATTCTACTACCTCACCAATGGCAATTGATGAGTCACCACTTTCTCCACTTTTTTCACTATTTGAGATGGGTTCCCCATCAAATTATTTCCTTAGGATTTTCCCAATTGTATATAGTCCTTTGGTTTCTTCTTCATTCTCCTCGTCACCATCCTTGGTGATTATTTTTTCTATATATACCCCTTTCTATTTTCCTTGTAGTTTTAATTATTATTTCTCAACATCAAATATATTATCATCCACAAAGCATTCTATATTTAAAATAATATTATATATGTCAAAGGTTCATTTGTGTATGTCTATGAATTTAAAGTCTAGTTTTACTTTTATCTATATAATATCCACTTCTACATCTTTCCATTTACCTAGGTACATTTGGGAGTTTCATTTGCAAGATCTAAATCCTAGGGTGTCTCATGTAGTTTTATATCTCCAAATGCTTCCCAAACTCTCTTTGGCATAATAATAATATCAACACCCAAATCTAAAAATATTTTTTCTTACCAACTTTTTATTAAGTATAGCATGATCTAATAATACTAACTATTTTTTTCATTTCTTTTGATTTTTCACTATATTCCTAACTTAAGGTCTTCCCCTCTATTTTACATTCTATTTATTCCAGTAATTGGGAATTTTCTTTTAGTTTTCCAACAAAATTTCTTCTTGTTGGTTCCTCTAATTGATTTCCTAAAATATTCTAAGTGTTTGCCAAGCTCTATCATCAAAGTCTTCATGTTGTTGGAAAAATATCAAAGAACCACCTTTAATATATGTTCTCTTTGTAATTCAAGATCTGCAAAACCTAGGTGGGTTTCCCTACATACTGTGTTGAATATGAATGTAAAATAAGGCTATATTGTAGCACCTGGCAGATAGATGACTTTATAAAAATGTATAAGCAGTTGTTGAATATAAAATTGGTTGTCTCATTCCTTATCTTCCTTAAACTCAGGTGTGAATTATGTAACCTAAACACTGTGAGGCATAGCTAGTATTATTCTAGAGATTTTGATTTAACTTTATATTTATATAGTTTGGTGTTTTGGACATGGTTGATGTTGAGATTTCAGATTTAGGGATTTATTATTATGAACATCAATGTTTTATATCTATGCTTAGATATTTAATTACTATAAATGAAATAATATGCTCATTTAATAAAATAGCTTGATTATGAAGTATTATGGTTATATGTTTAATCTCTGTAAAGATAATTAAATTTTTAATCAATATGATAGATTTTATAATTATTTGATGTTAGAAATTTTAATGTTTATATTTATTGTTTCGGTTATGATTTCCAAAATATACTAATGTTTTTAATGAGATGTTTCAGCAATCTAGGTTCCTTAAGAATTGGAGACAAAAATCCAAATGCTATATGTTATTTTTTTGTCAAGGGGGTTTAATGTTTGAGTGTATTTT
Source organism: Sequoia sempervirens (assembly GCA_007258455.2). Taxonomy (NCBI): domain Eukaryota; kingdom Viridiplantae; phylum Streptophyta; class Pinopsida; order Cupressales; family Cupressaceae; genus Sequoia; species Sequoia sempervirens. The sequence goes on along the minus strand of VDFB02380210.1, from coordinate 43,955 downwards.
GATTTTCATGTCCATTTATAAATGGAGGGAAATATGTTATCTTTTTATTTAGATATTATATTGAGGGAAACTGAAGAGTCAGGAGTTATTTTAAAGAGGGAATTAGAATGGATGGGGGAGTAGTTTTGCTTTTCTTCTTTGAATCTTTTTATTATTGTCTTCTCTAAAGGGAAGGGAGAGGGAGATGGATGGCAGAAATGGTTGGTTGGATAACATGGGCTAGGAGAAAGGATCAAATACTTTGTTTTAATCCTAACTTGGACAGCCAAGGTATGCTTGAAATCTTATTGGAATTTTTTGTGTGGATATTAAATTCTCAATAGTTTGTTTTATTGTGGTAAAAATTGTTGACATATTTGTTTCGTGAGGAGTCTGGTTGGGTAAAAAGGGTGATGGGTATAAAGAAGGAGTTGATCTCGCCTAAGGGCAAAGAGCCTCCTTTGTTTGGGGTTGAGGAGGGCGTGGAGCCTCTCTTGGAGATTTTTTATTAAAGAAAAAAAATTAAAATGGAGTTGCGATTTGGATAGTGTATGGAAAATGGAAGGTTGGTTTGAAACAATGTTGTGGAGTGTGTTGGATGTTGGAAGTTGTGAATGGAGGGTTAGTTTTTCGGATGGATGATGGTAGTTTTTTGTTGAAGAATGGAATTGTATGTGAAGTTAAGAATAAATGTATGTTCCCCAAGAGGGAAGGGAATCCCCCTTCTCCCCCTTTGCAGGAATTTCATGAACCCGGATTCTTCATGTGCGAGTCAAGGTTTATGTTTTTTCTGATTTTATTTTATTTTGGGCATTTGGATTGTTGTCTCCCACTTGGGGGTGGACTTGATTGCATCAATCCTATGGCTGGAGAGAGAGTAGGACTGGGCTGCTCTATTCGGCGGTTGTAGGTATTAGAAGATGACTTAGATTTATCGAAGAAATTGGACATATGAGTTTCTTATAATTTTTCTCAGTCTTTTTCATGCAATAATTTATAAGATGTTTGTACAGTCATTGCATCAATGGAATGTAAATTTGTGTAAACAAAATGATATATTTTTATATATAAGCTTTATTTGTTAATATTTATCAAAACTTAGTTATATACATCAATAGTTTGGACTATTATAAAATGAGAAAGCAATCTCTTAATAGCAACAGAAGTCGGCATTAATACATGTGAAGTATAGAGTAGTAAAATACCAACAAATGGTGATGATGGAAATGCCTTCGTGTAAACTTTATTGAAATCAAGATAACTAAATCTGCCATGTTTTCTATGATCCTCACAGTTCACAATCGTTACCTCGTCTTCCTTTTTATTTCCAAACGTTTTGATCAGTATTCATGTTTAAGCGATTTTTTTTGTAACGGTTCTTGTTAATCCCCCAATCAGTTCGACAGCATATATTCATTCATGTGTTTATTATGAAATGAAAATAATAAATGATGGCAAAAGTATACAGCAATAATCGTGTAGTTTTAATTAATCGCCTTATTTAAACTAAATGAGTTTTCCACGACTTCTGCTATGTCTTCTAGATGGTTGTGGTCGATTAAGACCAGTGCAGTCTATAGTCACTGCAACATTATTTCTTCATTATCAACTTGCATTCAATTTTCCATATGCGATTCAATCTGTAACCATCTTTGTTTCATGCGTTTTCAATCTGCCAATAATTTGTAATTATCATTTTAACTATTGTTTAACATCTTGGTTTATGCATTTCAATTTGTAACCATCGCGTATTAGTATCTCAAAATAGACTTTTCATCTTATGCACGGTTCGAGTGTTCTCATATATATGCTTGAATATATTTATATGTTTGAATATAAGTTTGATTATATAAATTTGTTTTATTGTTTCCAAATAAAATTACTCTGCTTAGTTTGATGGTGTGGATATATATATATATATATATATACACACGCTATGTTAAAGGATCTTGTAATGTGTGATTCATATTCTGTATTCATCTTAAAATAATCTCTCTTTTATGTTTGGTAGAATAAGTGATCATATATGTATATGTATTAATAGCAATCCTTATGTTTATTATTGAATATACTTAATGATGAAATACTAAAATTTATTTTTGTTTTTCCATATTTATATTGACATTGTGATTAATAGTGACATTAGTAGTTGATGTTATGTTACTAGTTAACATTATCATGTCTTTGTTCTTGCTTGTTATTTAGATTATTGAATTAGTATAGGTAATATCTAACTTGAATAAAATAAACTTACATTGTCGTTCAAGATAGAGAATATAAATATATACTAATATATATATATAAATTTAGTTATTTAGTTGAAATTTATTAGCTTATTCTCGGGAGGGCATCACAAACACTAATACAACACAAAAAAACTAAATAATATGGTTAATAATTTATTTATTTTAAATAGGATAGGGGAAGAAAACAAAGCAATACTGGTGTCTGTCTAGGGCTACAAATTCATATATTATGCATTATATATGACATAACTAAAACATATTTTGATGGTCATCTGATTTATCATCACTTTGTGATAATATAACGTGCATAAGCCTACAACCATACTTAGTAATCCATTAGAAGTACATAACATTCCTATTAATTTAAGGCAAGCATTTATTGTATCCCTTGAACAAACAACAAACCATTAGACTAATTCTAAATACAAAATATGCATGAAAATATTATATAACCCTTGATTACTCATCTTAAGGAACATTATCATTCACAGTTGGAGACCATTGTAGTATTAGTATATATATTCATATCAACAATAGTTTCAAAATATAGGAGTATTGTCAAGTAATGAATAACTAACATAGACCTTCACCTTTGGCATTCAACACTTTTTGCACAAGGCCTTCTTCCTTGGTCAAAATTTAGAACCCTAATTTGAAACCCTTTTCAAAGAAAAAAAGTCCCTTATATAGAAAAGTGAACACATAAGCCTAGAATAAAGTCACATGACACTTGACTTTTTACAATTACATTTCACTTCTCACATTTATAATAAGTTACAAGTGGGATTGAGTCCATTACAAGATATGATTCTCCATGACACAACCCATAGAAGCAATTAAAATCAATTACAAGATGCCTTTTGGAATCGCTAGAGACCATTAAATAGAGTAATGATTATTTATTGCACAGGAAACCCTAGTTCATCACTAAAGCTGCTAGATAGCTAGAATTTGCTCCCAATTTTTGTGCAATATAAAATGACTCTCTCAATGATCACATGGTAGTATTTATTAAGAGAATCCATTAAGAAATCAAACTGTAAACAGTCACTTCTAATATTAGTGCTTATTCGAATCGCTAGAGACCATTAAATAGAGTAATGATTATTTATTGCACAGGAAACCCTAGTTCATCACTAAAGCTGCTAGATAGCTAGAATTTGCTCCCAATTTTTGTGCAATATAAAATGACTCTCTCAATGATCACATGGTAGTATTTATTAAGAGAATCCATTAAGAAATCAAACTGTAAACAGTCACTTCTAATATTAGTGCTTATTCATATGAACCAAAAAAATTCTACTTAGAACCATTCTTCAAGCTTTGAAAACAAATCATTGATCTTCAAAAATGTGAGTAGAATTGACAATCATTATTTAAATTGACCAAGTTTGAAAATACTTATGATTGGAAGTTGAAGTACTTTAAAAATTCAAACCAATAGAAAATTCCCATGTCATTTGCATAGGCCCATAAAGTGGAAAGCTTTTGAAAAGATCAGATGTATCAACCATCATGGCATTGACAAGGCTACATGTCACATTTCCATGAGTCTACAACCTGAGTTGGGGTCCACCTCATCAAACCTGTGGATGCATAAAATCATATGAGATATCACCATGTGGATCTATTCCACGAGTTCACAACTCCCATTTCCACTTGTGACTAAGGACCTATAGAATTGCAAAAACAATTGTGAACTTGACATTTGTTACCAACTTAACCACAAAATAGAATATGAATGAATAACTTAAGTCATATAATTTTGTGCATACGGAATTGCTACAAGAAATCATTGGGAATAGAAGGGGCCAATAATTTAATAAATATAAAGGGCTCGAGAAGCTGTTGGAAAAACAAGGACAGACAACTGAGAGGGCGGTGAATTATTTGTCATCGAATATTTAAACTTTTCAAACTTAACTTAATCTCAGATCTGATGAATGAACAATCAACACATCAGAAGCACGGAGAACACCAAGATTTTTACGTGGAAACCCTGTTAGGGGAAAAACCATGGTGGATGTTAGTCCACAATATTATACCCTGTTAAAAGTATAATGAAAAATAATGGGAACACACATGCATTCAGGCACACTGCCTAGAGCTCACTGCTCAAATACAAGAGGGATCACTACCCAAAGAAGAGAAATACGGATTAGATCTACAGGGTATGAACTAAGAAAAGAGCTTCTACACAAGCTTGATTACAGTTCCAGTTAAGCACAGAAAACCTTCTTCACACTTTGCTCAAACTTCTTCACACTCTGCTCTGCAATTGAATAAATAAATCAATTTTCACACACTTTCTCTTTTTTTGGCTTTCCTTCACACCACACACACTAACTTCAATCAAAAAAACACTCTTATATATCTGCAAAATGAAATTACATCAACAAAATTCCTCGACCAAAAGTATCAAACAAGTTTACAATGTCGGCCCAAATTTACAAATAAATTTTTAATGTGAATCATACACCATTGGCTAATATTATGATGCAACCCAAAACAATATCCTTGAGAGCACAAAACGTTCAAATTTTAATCTTCAAGGATCTGAAACACATTACAACCATCATGTCACCCAAGAACATGAAAACCCAAACACTCACGAGAAAAATCTTTGACCATGAGCGCACCGATCAACATGGGCATACAACAAAGATAGAGAATGATCTAGAATCATCCACAAGCAACAAGAACTAACAAAGAAGCATCTGCAGCAACAAAAATTACCAGAATCACATAAAATTCAATCAAAAACCACAAAAATACTATCAAAACACAACTGTTCATAGCACGATCAAATTTTCATGCGGACCTCTGAAACTTTCGGTAGATGAACTAGATACTCTCAGCAGCCTTTAGACCACAATAACTAATCCTTCAACGTATAGAACAAAAAACCTTCATGACCTTCACTGTTCCACTGGCAACCTACAACTCTTCCTTTTAACAATTTTCTCAATATCCTCGACATATATAGCCTTCACTGCAACAATGCTAATAGTGTTGACACCAATGACAACTGCATATCAGCAACACAAGTTCCACAGCATCCAACAATCTCCCCCTTTGGCATTGATGGCAACACATGATGTGAAAAATACCATCAACACAACTACGCGTACTCCCCCTTAGGTTTTGACTCTTTTCCTCAATTGCTCTTCTCCCCCTAAAAATATTTTTCACATTGTTTTTCTCCCCCTTTGACATCAATGGCAAATATAAGCATTAACTTCCTACATACAAGCTTTGAACCACATATTTGCACATCTGACTACTCCCCCTGAGTAGCATCCATAGAAACATCAATCTGGATCAAGAAATATCTATGAAGCACATGGATTGATGCAAGCAAATGCATCTTTAGTTCATATCAGGAGGGGTAATTACCCCTAGCATCCCTCTAAGATACTCAAAAGTATCCTTTGGAAATGGCTTGGTGAAAATGTTTGCAATCTATTCTTTGGTAGGCACATATTCCAATCTGACTTCTTTCTCATTCACTTTCTCCCTCAAGAAGTGAAACTTGATTGATATATGCTTATTCTTAGAGTGTATCACCAGATTATTTGATATGTTTATTGCACTTGAGTTGTCACAGTGTATGGCAATAGGTTCATCATATACTACTCTGATATCTTTCAGCATTTGTTTCATCCACATCACTTGAGTGTAGTTATTTGCAACAACAATATACTTTGCCTTAGCAGTAGATAGAGAAATGGAATTTTTCTTTTTACTCAAACATGACACCAACTTCTTCCCTAGGAAGAAGGCACCACCACTAGTACTCTTCCTGTCATCTACATGTCTCCTGCCCAATCTACATTAGTATATGCATTCAAAGTAAGATCATCATCCTTAGGATACCAAAGCCCAAAGTTAAATGTCCCTTTTAGATATCTGAAGATTCTCTTTATAGCAGTCACATGAGATTCTTTTGGATCAACCTAAAATCTAGCAACCATACATACAACATTCATAATGTCTAGTCTGGTTTGATTCAAATAGAGCAATCCACCAATCATTGACCTATATCATGTTTGATTTGCCTTAGGAGAATCATCATTTTGTGTTAACTTGAATCTGTTTACCATTGGAGTACCAACAAGCTTTGATTCATCCATGCCAAAATTCTTCAGCAGCTCTCTCACATATTTAGACTAAGATATGAAAATTCCATTGTCTAACTAAGTAACTTGCAATCCCAGAAAGAACTTTATCTCTCCAATCATACTCATCTCAAATTCACTCTTCATTTCATTAGAAAAATTCATACATAGATTATCATCTCCTCCAAAAATAATGTCATCAACAAAGACTTCAATAATCAATTCTTTATCATGATCCAGCTTGAAATACAAGTCGTTGTCAGCAATACCTCTATTAAATCCAAGCTTTGGTAAATATTTATCCAGTCTAGCATACCAGGCTTCGAGGGATTGCTTGAGTCCATATAGAGCTTTCTTCAATCGACAAACCATGTCTTCCTTGTCAATCAATCGTAATCCATCTGGTTGTTCAACATATACTTCTTCTTCTTCTAGCTCACCATTCAAAAAAGCTGACTTTACATCCATTTGATAGACTTTGTAGTTCTTATATGGAGCATAAGTAAGAAATAGTCTAACAGCTTCAATTCTGGCAACAGGGCCAAAGGTTTCTTCAAAATCAATACCTTCCATTTGAGAATACCCTTTACATACCAGTCTTGCTTTATCCCAGACCACTTCACCTTGTTCATTTAGCTTATTCTGAAAGACCCATTTAGTACCAATCACATTTTTATCTTTAGGTCTAGGAACAAGTATCCATGTATCATTATTTTCAATCTGCATCAACTCTTCCTTCATAACTTCCATCCAATGTTCACCATTGCAAGCTTCATTGACATCTTTAGGCTCAATCTTGGAAATCAGGCAATACTCTTCTGCAATCTTTCTTCTAGTCTACACACCTTTATTCTTGTCTCCTATTATTTGATTTTTAGAATGATTTAACTTTACATACCTTAGAATTTTATCATTCTCTCAAACTTCTAGTTCTTTTGTTCCTTCTTCTGCACTTGCACTTGTCTCTCCTTCCTAATTTTCTTGATTTACCAAAATAAATTGAAATTGTTTTATTGGAATATATGGAACAACTTGAAGTTGATTTTGTTTCTGAGAATTTTTCCCTTTGTTTGTACTATCTTCCTGGTCATCTGAATCATATCCACAGCATCTAGATGATCTAGCAGAGTCCTCATCAACTCTGACATTTGCACTTTCAACCATTTTTCTCAATCTTTTGTTATAGCACCGATAGGCCTTGATTTTAGTGGAGTAACCTAGAAAGATTCCTTCATCGCTTCTTGAGTCAAACTTGCCTATGTCCTCATCTCTCTTAATATAACTTGCTTCCAAAGATCTTGAAATATTTAGTAGTAGGCTTATAACCAAACCATAGTTCAAAAGGAGTCTTACTAGTATTACAATTGACATTTACCTAGTTTAAAGTGTACACAACAGTGCTTACAGCTTCACTCCAATAGATATGAGGCATATTTCCTTCTATCATCATTGTTCTAGCAGCATCCAAAATTGTTATGTTCTTCCTCTCTGCAACTCCATTCTATTGACGGGTTCAGGGAGCAGATAACTATCTTTTGATTCCATGCTCTTCACAAAAAGAATTGAACTCCATGGAGGTGAACTCACCACCTCTATCTGACCTTAAGCATTTTATTTTTAGACCATTTTCTGCCATAGCTTTGAAACTTTTGAACTTCTCCAATGCTTCACATTTTTCTCTTAAGAAAGCAGCCCATATCATCCTACAGTAGTCATCAATAAGCAGCATAAAGTACCTTTCTCCATGAAGACTTCTGAATCTGGATGGACCACATAGATTAGTATGCACCAGCTCTAGTAATCCATTTGAATGATGTTGTTTGCTCTGAAAAGAGACTCTAGTTTGTTTTCCCATCTGACATTCCTCGCAAATTGTGTTAACAGGCTTCACTAGCTTAAGTAGATATTGTATTGCTTGGGTGGAACATACTTTGACAATGTTATCAAAATTCACATGACACAGCCTCCTATGCCATAACCAGCATTCATCTACTTGAGAAATTAAACAACTTTCACTTGCAGCATTCAAGTGAAAAATATTACCTTTTGTCTTTTTACTTGAAGCAATTACATTACCAGAACTTCCAAGTATCCTGCATCTTCCACCTTTGAACTGAAGATCATAACCCTTATCCACCATCTGTCCACCACTCAGCGGGTTGTGCTTCAATCCTTCAACATAAAGGACATCATCAATGTTATGCTTACCACCAAGACAAATAGACCCTCTACCACGAATCACACCAACATTGTTATCTCTGAATCTTACAACCCCACCATCATACTTCTCTAGACTTACAAATTTGCTTTTGTCACCAGTCATATGATGTGAGCATCCATTGTCAATAACCCACTCATCCTTTTCTTCAATTTGGGTTGTAAAAGCTTTCTCAACTTTAGCAAATTCAGTAGCCACCAGACCATTTTTCTTGATTGCAAGGAACGCCCACTCATCTTCATTTGCATTTTCTTTATCAGACTCTTCATCAGTCACTCCTTCAGCATAGTAACATTTCTTTTGAAATCTAGATTTGTCAGGCTTAGTCCTAGGAACTCTTTCAGGACACCTTGATGCAAAATGACCTATTTTATTGCAAGAGAAACATTTAATAAGCAACATTCCTTTATACTTACCTTGTCCTATGCCTTCTTTCTTCACAATTAGTGCTTCCAACTCTTCCACCTCTCTTTCTTCATCTTCAAGTTGTTTCATTTCTTCCTCATACTTGAATGACTTTTTAGAGCACTCTCCTGTATCATATCTTTGCTTGTTTCTTTTGGATACAGTAGCCTTAAATGCAGTTTTAGTCTTGGGAATAGATCCACCAAATTCACTCAACTCAAAAGCAACAATTTTATCAATCAATGTATCTCTTGACATATTTGTTACTGATCTGAATTCTTCAATAGCATGAGCCTTTGCTTTGTAGGAGGGAGGCAATGATCTGAGCACTTTAACCACAATTTCTTCCTCTTCCAGGGTACCACCGACACATCTAATACCCATCACTAGTTCATTTACTCTTTGCATTAAAGAAGAAATATGTTCATCTTCACCCATCTTCAAGTTTTGATACTTTCCTTTCAAACTTTGTAGCTTAGCCATCTTCACATGTACATCTCCTTCATACAAAGTTTCTAGCTTCATCTAAATCTCATGAGTTGTCTTCAGACCTAACATATTTGTCATTTTTGAATCTATCAGTGCACTCAGCAAAGCTTCAATATCCTTGACATTATTCTCAGCCTCTTTAATCTCATCAGCATTGGAAGGACCATTCTAAGGAATAACATATGGATTCTTTGTAATCTTCTAGAAGGGTTCACCAATACACCTCAAATGACACTCCATCCTATTTTTCCATAGTGAGTAGTTTGTTCCATCGAATCTAGGACTGTCCTTCTTGTATGATGTCATCTCGGATCACCTCAAGCTTTTAAACTTCTTTAGAGGAACCTACTCTAATACCAATTGTTGGAAAAACAAGGACAGACAACTGAGAGTGGGGAGTGAATTAGTTGTCATAGAATATTTAAAATTTTCAAACTTTACTTAACTTAATCTCAGATTTGATGAATGAACAATAAACCATGAACAATCAACACATCAGAAGCATAGAGAACACCAATATTTTTACGTGGAAACCCTGTTAGGGGAAAAACCGCTGTGGATGTTAGTACACAATATTATACCCTATTAAAAGTATAATGAAAAATAATGGGAATGCACATGCATTCAGGCACACTGCCTAGAGTTCACTACTCAAATACAAGAGGGCTCATTGCCCAAAGAAGAGAAATACAGATTAGATCTGCAGGGTATGAACTGAGAAAATAGCTTCTACACAAGCCTGATTATAGTTCTAGTTAAGCATAGAAAACCTTCTTCACACTTCGCTCAAACTTCTTCACACTCTGCTTTGCAATCGAATGAATAAATCAATGTTTGCACACTTTCTCTTTTTTCTGGATTTCCTTCACACCATACACACTAACTTCACTCAAACAAACACTCTTATATATCTGCAACATGAAATTACATCAACAACTTCATCGGCCAAAAGTATTAAACAAGTTTACAATATCGGCCCAAATTTACAAATAATTTTTTAATGCAAATCATACATCGTCGGCTAATATTATGATGCGACCCAAAACAATATCCTCGAGTGCACCAAACATTCAAATTTTAATCTTCAAGGATCTACAACATGTTACAACCATCATGTCGGCCAAGAACATGAAAACCCGAACATTCACGAGAAAAATCTTTGACCACAAGCACACTGATTAACACGGAGGTACAACAAAGATAGAGAATGATCTAGAAGCATCCAAAAGAAACAAGAACTAACAGAGAAGCATCCACAGAAATAGAAATTACCAAAATCACATAAACTTCAATTAGAAACCATAAAAATATTGTCAGAACACAACTGTTCATAGCACAATCAAATCTTCACGTAGACCTCTGAAACTTCTGGTAGATGAACTAGATACTTTCAGCAATAAACCCTTTAGACCACAATAACTTATATTCAACATATAGAAAAAAACACCTTCATGACCTTCACTATTCCACTGGCAACCTACAACTCTTCCTTTTAACAATTTTCTCAATATCCTCGACATATACGACCTTCATTGCAACAATGCTAATAGTGTTGACATCAATGACAACCACATATCAGCAACACAACCAACTTAAAATAATAGGAACCTAACCAAAATTTCAACATGAAATTATAACAAAAGTGACAAAGCCAACAAAAGAAAATGGCTTTTTAGACTAAGGAATGAAAACTTAAACCCTAGACAAGCATGGATACAACTCTAAAATTTCAATGGTGCTACTAGTGGCTCTTGTTTGGAGATGCAAGCTTTAGTGAAGCATGGCGAGATTCTAATTTTTTTGGGGGTGTAGACCATGTGTTGAATCCATTGGGTTCTCTATCTATTCTACATTGAAACCATACTTTCAAACTTCATTTGGTGGTCTTGTGCCCCCAAAAATGAAACAATATCTACCTCTATCAAATACCTTTTCTCTAATGACTGCCCTAGATCTGATTTAAATATGTTGTCATGACCTACCTATTCATTAACATTGTCATTAACCATTGTTACCATAGATTTTATTTTTCCATTGTCAATGTTATTCATGTCAATCTACACTTTGAGGTCAAGAGTTAATAAAAATATTTTATCTTGTGAAAAACATGTTTCACATTTATTGAATAAATCATACTCATAATCAATGTGACATTTCTCATCATCAAGATCACTCTCATATACAATCATTTTCCTAACAAGTTTAACTTGAAAGTAAATAAAGCTCATAATCTACTTGAAAATATTTATTATGATAATTTATCTCATCATTTATCTACATATCAATTATGAGATATCATAGGTATTAGGTTCAATAAAAATATCCTTCCCCATATATGGTATGCAATCCTCTTGTGTAATAAACAAAGAATGTTCACAAACAAGTATCGCCTTCAACTAAGTTGCATCATAGGTACATTTATCTCCATCTAAGAAATATAACCTAGTCACATTATTCTATGCCCCAACAATCTAAAAACATGATTTATCAACATCCATAATATCCTTGTCCACATTCAAATCATGGATTTCACAACAACTATCAGCCCCATCAACATCGGTTATGCATCAAAAAATATTTCCATCTCAAGCTCAATGACAAGTTCAGGCTCATTCTTTAGATCATCATACAACCCTATGTGAAATGTTTCAAAAGAAGGCTCTAATATTTCAAAATTTAATCCTGGGCCAAATTTTTCATATTGAATTTTCATAACAAATTTACTATTATAATAGACTTCATAATCAAAATTTCTTACTACTATATCAACATAAATCCCTAAATCATTTTTAAAATTAACACTTATAGAATTATCACGATTAGTAAAAAGACATTCAGATGACAGCATGATTTTGTGTGCATTGTCAACTAGTAGCAATGTATTTGATTCACATTTAAAATATTCATCATAGCATGGTTCTTGTTGACCAGTGAGTAAGCATGTGTCTTCATTAGCCTTTACATCAACACATTCCTCATCTAAGGAAGATACTTCTTTCTCCTCTTCTTGAGAGTCTTCACAGTCAAAAGGGTTGCAACTAGAATTATAGTCACCTAGATCAATAGGGTAAATAAATTCCTCATTTTGTTACACCCCAATTGTGTAATTACTATTTAATATTACTATGTAGGGTAAAGCATGAATGTAATGTGAATTCAGTGAATGAATAAATTGTGTGTGCACTTCGCTATCACTGCTTAATGAATGAATGTCATCTCATTTAATGTTATATGAAGGAATGCATTTGTGTTATTGGATGAATATTGTATTAATATTCTAACTTTGGAGATGTATTATGAGTACTACATATTTTGTGAACAACTGACTATCATGTGTATGTGTTAGTGATCGCAGGTATATGTTCAATTCCTCCAGGCAAAGGGGAAGTATCACTCAGGAGAAGGTCTTGGTTGAGTAACCAGTAACGTAACCTATTTGATCTTACACACACCATAGTAGAATAATTGAATCAAGTTATTAAGTGGGAAGTTGGTAAGTCATCCTTAGTTATTATGTCTAATTTAGTAAGAGTCTAGTTTACTATTGAGTACATTATTGGGTATTTTATCTATTCGAGCTTATAAGTTATTTCTTTGTTACCATGCTTGTATTGATATGTGGAACATATGAGGGTATGTGTATACATACACACATGCATGATGATGATAGACTATACGCACAATGGAGCATGTACATGAGGGTACATGGGTAGACGTACCTATGCACACTCATGCACGAGTTGCTTATGTGCTTGGAACTATCCAATGGAATGAATGACATGCATATGTATACGTATAGATATATCATTCGTAGTCTCTTATCAATACCATAGTAATTGTGTATGATTTTGTGTATGAATTGAATGTGTATATATATATAAAGTATATACATATATCCATATGTATATATGTATCAATATACGCGTATGGTGGCAAATGGACATGCCTATATGAATGTATCGATACATGTATACATACATATACATGTACATAGAGGCATATATATATAAATATATATGTATACACAATTGATATATTAATATATATAACAATGTGATTGCAATCTTGACGTATACCTTTGTATATCAATTATATATACATGCTTTATTGACATATGCTAAATATGGATATATACTAACATATACATATATACATATACGTATATATATGTGTGTGTGTGTGTTATTATATATATATATATATATATATATATATATATATATATATATATATATATATATATATATATATGTATGTATGTATGTATAAGTTATGTATATATATTTAAATGATATTTGCTTTGAGATCAACTATCTAAAGCAATGATTATTAGCTGATTTATAAATGTTATTTATATGGCTTTGAAGTTGATTATCTCAAACAACTTAAAGGACGATTTATTAAACTAATCAAGGCCGACTTTGTGAAAGGTATGAATGTGTTCTTTAGCCCCATGTTGTCAATAAAATAAGAGTTTTAATCTGCAAGCATAAAGCAATCATTAAGTTGATGAGTAATGATAGAATAAGTCGGCACCTCCTTTATGGAAGTCGTGATTTTAGTAAATTGTTGTGCCATGTTTTGTTAGCACCGACCAACATTTGTAAGGGGATTAAACTAGTCATTGACTTTGTCAAATCGATTTATTATGGGAATCGACTCATCCTTTGACTAGGTTGATATAAACTTAGTGTCATTTACTTGTTATTGACTATTTTTATTGAGAAGGAATTTGCACCATCTCTGGGAATGAATAATGAAGCTTTGGCACCACCTTTGAATCCCACTACCTGTAGATGTTTGTTTTGATGTGCAAACTGAATTCTATCATGTGGAGATTGAATTAGTCTCCAATTGCTATCAAAATAAGAGAGTCAGCCTATAGTTGTTTAAGTTGAGTAAGTGCTTTCATATCTGCCACCTTTTAGCTGAGATTGATGTGTTGTTGTGCATGCAATTTTTTGTCAAAGTTCATGCCTAATCTATAGGTTGTATGATCTCCAAGTTGTTGTATAAATAGAGGATTAAGTTCATTTGTTTGGACGCATTCCTTATACAATTTTACGCAATCTTCTATGCAATATTTCTTGTGCAAGTCTCAGCATTTTGTATATATTTCTAACTGCAACATTCTGTCAAGAATAGTGAGCGAGATTCTTGAGTTTTAGAGTGAGAATATTATCACTTTGAGAGAAGTATTTTCCAACTTGAAAGATAGTGGATATTGAGTCTTTGTTAAAGGATCAATACCAAGCTAAGTACTAATTTGGAAGTGTTGTGACTGCAGCCAGTTAGTTGGAAAGCTTATCATAGGCATGAGGATACTCTTCCCCTTTTGGCATTAGTATTGAATGATTTACTTTATGACTGCTTTAACTAGTCTTTTATAGCTATTTGCATATAGGGAAAAGTATTGTTTACTTTGAAGAAAAGAGGATACTATTTACTCTATTTGTGAAATGTTTGTAAATACTCCATGATAGGAGAGACTATTTGTCATAGGTATTATTATTATACTAGACATGAGTAGACATGGGTAAAAGAGAATTTTTTTCATAGGTATTGTTATTATACTAGATATGATCAAAATAGACAAGCTTGAGGAACTCATAGCTAGATAATTAATTATGCTAGATGGCTAGTAGATTACTCCTGGGAATGTTATCCAATGAAGTGAGGGAAATTGTACTTTACTTATTGAGTTGTGTTACCTTAGGTTGTGTCAAAGAGATAGGTTATCCTGGGGAGTATCTTGCCCATGGAGAGGGATTACCTAAGCATAGATATAATGGCCAATGAGTTTTCCATAGTGTAGGTGAATGGTAGAACATCGCTCAATTATATTGAGTGAGAACACTTTGGCCAAAGTAGTGTGATTTCTCAAGGCTCCACTATAAATTCACCATGTCCATTTAAATGCATGAGAGCTACCTAGCATAGGTTATAAATCCTAGTCATGTAGGACACAACACTAAGCTCAGAGTGGTATGTTGTATGGGGTTACCCAACCAATACCTTCATCGAAGGGTAGGGCCATATATCATTGATAGATGTGTGGGGGACCACATATGAGTCTGTGGTTGGTGGAAAAGCGCTTGTGTGATGCTTCTCCTCCTCAGCAGGCAACATAAGACCAAGATTTTGAAAGGAAAATTCCTAGACCATCTACATCTTATGCTATGAAGCTCAAAGGAGCTATGTATGTAGTTTTGTACTTTCTTGGAATATTGTACTTGGTGAAATATTGTAATGGAATGGAAATCCTTATTATACGTTGTTATAGCATCTTTTCCCATACATTTTCAAAAAAGAAAGGAAAATATTTTATTGCAATGGCTTATTACATGGTTTATTTTACTTGCACAATAAAAACTTAAGAAATTTACTTTAGTGATCATTTAGCATATTACATGTGGTATCAGAGCTACCAGGTTTAGCTCTAGAACCTATGAGATCATCATTCTTTCCATCCAACATTATCTAATGTTGTGAATTCTTGTGCCAGGATGGTGCATCTCAGATTAACGGCTCAAAAGTAAATAATCGGAAACGAGTGCTACCTCAAGGCTAAGAAGGAAAGAGAAGCCATCGTTAGAACCATAAAGGGAATTGACTATGACAATACTATTTGGTTGAGTGTAACCGAAACATTTAGTCACACACTTTCTCAGATAAATTATGTGAAGAGGAAGATGAAGATGGAGGCTATGTACAACAATCTACCTTCCATCTCACCAAAAAAGTATGAGTCATTATCACTTTCCAGGGATATGCCCTCAGAAGGAAGTGTCAGCCTGACATTCATCTTTAGGGACCCTAGAGTTCTTCCATTAGCAGAAGTAATAGTAGTTTCATCAAGTAATGATTTTAACGGATATGTACCTCAAGATCAACCAAATGAGAAATTGTCTCATGAACAAATGCCTGCAAAAACGGTAGACTATATTGTTGATGAACACCATATTGGCATTGAAACGCGTAACTATGTATTGGATGATAAATTTGAAGGCTACTATCCATTTTGGGATAGGTATGAACAATTAAGGGATGACCAAAAAGATAGAGATGAGAAAAAATCTCAGTCTTTAGGATATACTCCATTAAGTTATGTGTCAGAGAGTGAATCTGAGGGATACTCTCCACTCGACTATTTGAATCGTCACTCCATGCAATCAAAGGATATTGAAATCCTTATGAAATGGATAAAAAATATTTGTTTATCAAAAGCATGTGCTTAATCTCATGTGGAATTCTTTATGTGCATATGAATGCCATTTCTAATGTTTTCCATAAGATAGTTGATAATGTAATTTAGTCTAACATGGATAAAACATTAAGGTAAAACCCGATCATGTGAAGATGATGAGTACATGAACCAATCCTAGCGGTAGCCAAGAAGTTGGGCAAGGACCAATAGGAATTGAAGCTAGGATTAACCAAATTTTGGCAAGGTTAGATAACCTTGAACAAGAAAGGGTACAAGCTAGGATTGAGAAAGAGGTTCATGTTAATGAGAATGAAGGTGAAAACTCTTCTCATGGACATGACAAAACCCATGATCATGAAAAAGAAAGATCACCAAAACCATCTGAGGAAAGAAATAAGAATCGTATGGCTTCCGAACTTTCTAAAGATATGAAGAAGATTGTTCCACCCAAGTTTGAGGGAAGCGCCAGTGGGGATGAAGCTGAGGCATGGCTTGTTCAAATGGAAAAGTAATTTGAAATCCAAAATTACACTGAGACCACTATAGCTGCTTGGGGTGCATACCAATTAGTTGGAGAAACTTCAACCTGATGAACAAGAAGTTGGAACTCAATATCAACTCATGGAAGCTGACATCGGGGAATTTGTTGAGATTTTTTGCAAGCAATGGTTGCCCCAACTATACTATGACCAAAAACTCACGGATTTCCAGAGTTTAAAGCAAGGAAATATATCGGTCAACAAGTATTGGGAGAAGTTTACTTGAGTTCTGCATTATGTGCATATATATCATAAGGATGAAATTTTCTATATAAGGAAATTTGTAATGGGACTTAACAATCAATCAAAGGAGAAGTGGATATGTAGGGTCCTACAAGTATGGACCTTGTATATGAAAAATCAATTAAGCAGGATCAAAATCTTAAGGCTATCTCCAACCGACAGGAAAGTAAAGACTATAAGAAGATTGTGGAAATTCATGCTAAGCCAACTTCAAAGAAGATGGAGGTTGTGCAAAATGCATCTAAGCAAGGAGAAAAAGGTAACCACAACAATGGAAAAGAGTCGAGAAGGGAGTGAAGAAGGAATGGTTCCAACCGAGGAAATACCAACAATGCTGGTGGAAACGCTAGTGGATTTGGAGAACCCGCAAAGATGAAGGTATCATTTACAGGATGCTATACTTGTGGGGGAGATCATTTTTCTAGAGATTGTCCCAGTAACCTTCTGGTAGTTTACCACCTACTCAATGGGCAATGTTCCAACAAAGGATACACGCAGCAGTGGATGACTGCCAAGCAGAGTATTAGGCAAATCCCATTGAAACTCCAGGTATTTTGTTTGGTTTACCCATTTCAATTCTCATTGATAGTGGTACAACTAAGAATTTCATTTCACCTATAGTAGCTAAGAAATTATCTAGAAAGGTTGGACACGTGGCAACATCTTGGTATGTAGAGTATGCAAACCAAACAACAGCAAAGGTGGAACAATGTTTGTTCGAGGCTAGGATAGAGCTACCTTGTTTCTCTACAAAAGTAAACCTTTATGTTGCACCATTAGGATCCTATGATGTTATCTTAGGTATGAATTAGTTGTGGAGACATAGGGCTAAGGTAGATTTCCATACAAAAACTGTGGAATGCCTAGATGATTTTGGAAACCGAGTGAAGTTCCAAGGGATACCGAGATAAGTCAAGATTCATCAATCTCGGCAATGCAACTAGTAAGGGCTAAGAAGAAAGGGTGTAAACTCTTTGCTGTTAAGATTGAAAAACTTGAAGAATATTTTGATAACTTGGATTCCCAAAGCTTCCAAGAGATGGAAGACGGTGAAATTGATGACACTAGAATGACATACATGGAAATATATCCTATATTGAGAAAAAATTTGGATGTGTTTCCAGAGGAGTTACATGGGTTACCACCAAAGAGGATATTTGATTTCTTTGTAGATATAGTTCCAGGGTTTGAACCTATTTCCAAGGTGCCATATAGGATGACAACAACCAAGCTAATGGAGCTTAAGGCACAGTTGGATGAACTATTATCAAAAGGTTTGATAAGACCAAGTGTTTTGCCTTGGAGATCACCAATTATTTTCATGAGAAAAAAGGATGCTACTTTACGTTTGTGCATCGACTATCATATGCTTAACAAAGCCATGGTGAAGAATAAGTATTTGTTTCCACATATTGATGATCTTTTCCATCAAATGAGAGGAGCTACCATATTCTCGAAAATAGATCTAAAATCTAGATATCACTAATTGAGAATTAGAGATGAAGATATCTTTAAGATTGCATTCAAAACCAGATATGGACACTATGAGCTCACAGTTGTACCATTTGGGTTAACAAATGTACCTACTGCATTTATGAATCTAATGAATAGTGTATTTAGAGACTTCCTAGATAAAGTTGTCTTGGTTTTTCTAGATGACATCCTAATTTATTCTAAGGATGAGGAAGATCACTATAGACATTTAGAGATAGTTCTACAACATCTAATAGAACACAAGTTGTATGGTAAACTCTCTAAGTGTACTTTCTTCCAAAGGAGAGTGCATTATCTAGGGCATGTAATCTCAGCGGATGAAATCTCCATAGATCCCACTAAGATCAAGGCAGTACTTGAGTGGCCTGTACCCAAGAATGTGTTTGAGGTAAGAAGTTTTATGGGTCTAGTAGGGTACTATAGAAATTTTGTTGCAAATTTCTCTAAGATTGCTTTTCCAATCACCTCTTTACAGAGAAAAGAGAAGAAATATGAATGGACTAAGAAGTTTCAAGACTTGCCTTTGATTTACTTAAAGAGAAGTTGACCACTACGTCAATCTTGAAAGTACCAGATCATGAGGGTAACTTTACGGTTATCACATATGCATGTGGAGAAGGTTTAGGAGGTTTGTTAATGCAAGATGGGCAAGTTATTTCTTATGAATCTGGAAAGTTGAAACCTTATGAGAAAAATAATGCATCGCATGATTTAGAGTTAGCAATTATGGTTCACGCATTACAAATGTGGTGGCACTACTTGTTAGGAAAACCCTTTGAATTGAAAATAGACCATAATGGGTTTTAAAGTACCTTTTTACTCAACCTAATATGAATGTTAGGCAGAGAAGGTGGTTGGAGTTAATAGCTGACTATGACTTCATTATTATTTATATTAAAGGGAAAGAGAATAGGTTTCCTGACACCTTGATTCAAAATGTCATATTGCTTCAATAGTAATGATTCAAACCGAATTTAAGGGACAAGTGTTGTAAAAGTGCAAAGAGGATGAGTACTACTTGCAAGTCAAGCAAGCACTCGCTAATAATCTATAAGATTCTAGGTATGAGGGTTTTCATTTTGAACCTAATGGATTACTTAGATATAAAGGTAGGATGTACATACCTAACGTAGTGGAGTTAAGGAATCTGGTATGGAAAGAAGTTCGTGAAGCACCGTACTCTAGACACCCCAGAGTGACCAAAATAATGACGGATGTGAAGTTGTTATATTTTTGGAAAGGGATAAAAGGAGATGCTACTAATTTCGTGGCTAGGTGTCTTGAATGTCAAAGGGTGAAAGTGGAGCATCGTCATCCTATAGGATTTCTATATCCACATGATGTACTAAAGAGGAAGTGACAAGTCATAAGTATGGACTTTGTACAAGGATTGCCTATGTCTAGGAATAAGCACAATGCCATTCTTGTGGTAGTAGATAAGATTACCAAATTCACACATTTTATACCTAGGAACCTAACTGATGGAGCACCTGTCATAGCAAGAAAGTTTATGCAAGAAGTGTTTAAGTTGCCTAGAATTCCAGAGAATATTATCTCAGATAGGGATGCATGAGTCACTTCTAGATTTTGGCAAACCTTCTTTTTTGCATTAGGGAGTCAGTTGAATATTAGCTCAGCATATCATTTGAAAACAGATGGAAAAATAGAAAGTGTGAATCAAGTATTGAAAGACCTACTAAGAATGTATTGCATGGATCATCAGTACAAGTGGGAAGACTACTCACCCTTAGTTGAATTTTCTTATAATAATTCTTATCATTTTGCGATAAAGATGGCTCCTTTCAAAGTATTGTATGATCGAAAGTGTAGAAATCCTATAAGTTGGGATAGAATTGAGGATGGAGTGACTCTTGGGCTAGAGATGTTGGCTAAAATGGATGAGCAAGTTAAGATTGTGAAGCAAAGGTTGGCTGAAGCTAACAATCATCAAAAAAGTTATGTCGATGCTAAGAGAGTGCCCCATAATTTTGTCGTAGGTGACAAAGTGTTGTTGAGAGTGAAACCTCACAAAAGCTTTGTTAAATTTGGAAAGTCTTCCAAGTTAGCCCCACGTTATGTTGGACCTTTTGAGATTCTAGAGGAAGTGAATACGGTAGCCTATTGAATAGCATTGCCACCAGCTCTTTCCATAATACATAATGTCTTTCATGTGTCTTACCTTAAGAGGTATGTACTTGATGATAATCATGTGATTGATTGGACTACTTTACAAGTATAGAACCTTGGAGTGGTAACACTCGAGCTCGTCAAGGTGCTCGGAACATGTAAGCTTTGCTTGTATAATAGGGGGGTTCTGTAGTGCAAATTCCAGTGGGATCAGTATGCAGAAGACTCAGCCACTTGGGAAGATTATGCTAAAATTTAGCAAAAGTTTCCTCATGTTTTAGATGCTCATGAGAATGCTTGAAACAATATGTTGATTGTTTGTTTTGTTTTATGTTGCTACATAAATTCATCAAAGATGATGATTCAAAAGGGGAGAAGTATGTTAAACCCCAATTGTGTAATTACTATTTACTATTACTATGTAGGGTAAAACATGAATGTAATGTGAATTCGGTGAATGAATAAATTGTGTGTGCACTTTGTTGTCACTGCTTAATGAATGGATGTCATCTCATTTAATATTATATTAAGGAATGCATTTATGTGGTTGGATGAATATTGTATTAATATTCTAACTTTGGAGATGTATTATGAATACTGCATATTTTGTGAATAGCTAACTATCGTGTGCATGTGTTAGTGATCGCAGGTATATGTTCAATTCCTCCAGGTAGAGGGGAAGTATCACTAAGGAGGTGGTCTTGGTCAGGTAACTGGTAACTTAACCTATCTGAGTTTACACACACCACAGTAGAATAATTAAGTCAGGTTATTAAGTGGGAAGTTGGTATGTCATCCTTAGTTATTATGACTGCTTTAGTAAGAGTCTAGTTTACTATTGAGTACATTATTGGGTGATGTTATATGTTCAAGCTTATAAGTTCTTTCTTTTTTACCATGCTTGTATTGATATGTGGAACATATGAGGGTATGTGTATGCGTACACACATGCATGACAATGATAGACCATACACACAATGGAACGTGTACATGAGGGTACATGGGTAGATGTACCTATGCACACTCATGCATGAGTTGCTTATGTGCATGGAACTATCCAATGGAACCAACGACATGCATATGTATATGTATAGATATATCATTTGTAGTCTCTTATCAATACCATAGTAATTATGTATGATTTTGTGTATGAATCGAATGTGTGTGTGTGTGTATATATATATATATAAAGTATATATATATATAAAGTATATACATCTATCCATATGTATATATATGTATCAATATATGTGTATGGTGGCAAATGGACATGCCCATACGAGTGTATCGAAACATGTATACATACGTATACATGTACATAGAGGCATATATATATGTATACACAATCAATATATTAATATAACAATGTGATTGCTACCTTGATGTATACCTTTGTATATCAATTATATATACATGCTTTATTGACATATGATAAATATAGATATATACTAACATATACATATATATATATATATGTGTGTTATATATATATATATGTGTGTGTGTGTGTGTGTGTTATTATATATATATATGTAATTCGATTCTAGATTTGCGCTCTGCTCCAATGCCTCGTTCAGCCTCATTTTTTACAGATCCTCATCTCGATGGCCACGCTGAGGGCATGCACAGCGACAAGAAGGCATCATATTCAGATGCAAAGACTAGGTTCTTCACTGATGGGGGTAGCAGGGCATCACAACAAGGTAACCTAAGACCGCATCGTCAATGGTGCTCTGAACGGGTTTTAGGGCACGACTCTGACGATGGGGGTCCTCTACAAAGTGTTGTTGTTGCTGTTAATGGTGTCTCAACTAAACCGTGTTCGCATTTCCCTGTCCGCCCCTCCTCAAAAATGCCAGAAGTCTGTTTAGATAACGTGGCTTCAGACAGGGAGGTTTTTCTTTCCGACCATGCATTGATATGCCGTTTTTTGAAGACATGGCCGAAACTTTGTGATTTACATGCTTGGGTCTCAGATAAATGGGAAGAATTCATCGAAGGTGAGATCAGTATTTACCCCTGTGCAAAGGGGTTTTTCATTCTAGAGTTTGATTCGCAGGAAGACAAGGAGTTGGTTCTGGAAAATGGCCCTTGGATCTTTCAAGGTGATTTTTTATGTATGAAACCCTGGTTTCCAGACTTTGATCCACGCACAGAAATTTTCACCACAGCTTTTTTGTGGGTAAGGCTACCTTATCTACCCATTCAATTTTGGGAACTAGATTGCATGAGGGCTATTGGTAATAGCCTTGGTAAATACCATTGCTCTTTTGAGGAAACTATCAACTACCAAAATTCTACGTGTGCTCGAATTTGTGTTGAAATGGATTTTTCCAATGGTCTCCCTACTGAGATTTTGCTAAAGGTGGGAAACAGATGTAGGAGGCAACCGATTGATTATGAGAAAATTGCTTTCAGATGTAGGAAATGCTTCTCAACAGAACACTTCTCCTTTCAATGCCATTTGCAACGCGGTCTAGGGAATTCAAACTGCAAACCAACATGGTGGATTGGGGTTGAATCCCAACATTATATCATTCCTCCCAATCCGCCCAAGGTTTCCTCCCCGAAGGAAAGCATGCCTCCTTCCGCTCCCCCTCCCGGGATTCGAACTTCGGTCTCGCCTACAAAGGCTACAACTTCTTCATTCACCATGGGTAGAGAAGACTCCATGATCTCAGCTTCTTCTGCAAATTCACCGGTTTGTCAAAGTTTAAGGAGTTCAGGGGACATTAAACTGGCAGAATCGGGGGAGAAGACAGCGCCTCCCCCTCACGTGGAACAAAATTTTCTCTCCAAAGATAGCAAAACAATTTCAGCAGTAAATAGCAATGTGTTGCCCCTTCACCCTGAAACAGAACAAGGTTGGACAGAGGTGAAGAGGAAGAAAACACCACCAACAAAACAGAAGCATCCTATGATACTAAGATCTTCTAAGTAAACAATAAACCTAGATATGTAATTGGGGGTCAATTTAAATTTTATGCCTAAAATATGTAATTTGGTGCTTGAATTTAATAGAAAGAGTGCTATCCTCTTTTGATAGCGATTATGAAAATATATATATATATATATATATATATATATATATATATATATATATATATATATATATATATATATATATATATATATATATATATATATATATATATATATATATATATATATATATATATATATATATATATATATATGTATGTATGTATGTATAAGTTATGTATATATATTTAAATGATATTTACTTTGAGATCGACTATCTAAAGGAATGATTATCAACCGATTTATAAATGCTATTTATATGGCTTTGAAGTCAATTATCTAAAACAACTTAAAATTTGATTTATTAAACTAAATTGAGGCCAACTTTGTGAAAGTTATTATTGTGTTCTTTAGCCACATGTTGTCAACAAAAGAAGAGTTTTAATCTACAAGCATAAAGCAATCATTAAGTCGATGAGTAATGACAAAATAAATCGACACCTCCTTTTATGGAAGTCGTGGGTTTAGTAAATTATTGTGCAATGTTTTGTTAGCATTGACCAACATCTGTAAGGTGAGTAAACCAGTCATTGACTTTGTCAAATTGATTTATTATGGGAATCGACTCATCCTTTGACTAGGTTGATTTAAACTTAGTGTCATTTATTAGTTATTGACTATTTCTATTGAGAAGGAATTTGTGCCATCTTTGGGAATGAATAATGAAGCTTTGGCGCCACCTTTGAATCCCATTACCTATAGATGTCTATTTTGATGTGCAAACCAAATTCTATCATGTGGAGATTGAATTAGTCTCCAATTGTTGTCAAAATAAGAGATTCAACCTGTAGTTGTTTAAGCTAAGTAAGTGCTTTCATATTTTCCACCTTTTAGCTGAGATTGTTGTGTTGTTGTCCATGCAATTTTCTATCAAATTTCATGCCTAATCTATAGGTTGTATGATCTCCAAGTTGTTTTATAAATAGAGGAGTAAGTTCATTTGTTTGGATGCATTCCTTATACAAGTTTATGCAATCTTCTATGCAATATTTCTTGTGTAAGTCTCTACATTTTGTATACATTTCTAACTGCAACATTTTGTCAAGAACATTGAGTAAGAGTCTTGAGTTTTAGAGTGAGAATATTATCATTTTGAGAGAAGTATTTTCCAACTTGAAAGATAGTGGATATTGAGTCTTTGTTGAAGGATCGACACCAAGCTAATTGTTGATTTGGAAGTGTTGTGACTACAACCAGTTAGTTGGAAATCTTATCACAAGCATGAGGATACTCTTTCCCTTTTGGCATTAGTATTGAATGATTTACTTTATGACTGCTTTAACTAGTATTTTATAGTTATTTGCATATAGGGAAAAGTATTGTTTACTTTGAAGAAAAGAGGATACTATTTACTCTATTTGTAAAATGTTTTTAAATACTCCATGATAGGAGAGACTATTTTTCATAGGTGTTATCATTATACTAGACATGAGTAGACATCGGTAAAAGAGACTATTTGTCATAGGTATTGTTATTAATAGATATGATCAAACATATACAAGCTTGAGGAACACTCATAGCTAGATAATTAATTATGCTAGATGGCTAGTAGGTTACTCCTGGGAATGTTGTCTAGTAAAGGGAAGGAACTTGTACTTTGCTTATTGAGTTGTGTTACCTTAGGTTGTGTCAAAGAGATAGGTTATCCTGGGGAGTAGCTTGCCCATGGAGAGGGATTTCCTAAGCATAGATATAATGTCCTTAAGTCAAAATGAGCTTGCTATAGTGTAGGTGAATGGTAGACCATCACTCGATTATACTAAGTGAGAACACTTGGACAAAGTAGTGTGATTGCCCGGGGCTCCACTGTCAGTTCACCATGTCCATTTAAATGCATGAGGACTACCTAGCATAGGTTATAAATCCTAGTCATGTTGGACACAACACTAAGTTCAGAGTGGTATGTCATATGAGGTTACCCAACCAATACCTTCGTCAAAGGGTAGGGCCATTTATCATTGATATATGTGCAAGGGACTACATATGAGTCCATGTTTGGCAAAAAATCACTTGAATGATGCTTCTCCTCCTAAGTAGATGATAGAAGACCAAGGTTTTGAAAGGTGAATTCTTGGACCATCTATATCTTATGCTATGAAGCTCAAAGGAGCTATGTATGTAGTTTTGTACTTTCTTGGAATATTGTACTTGGTGAAATATTGTATTGGAATGGAAATCCTTATTGTATGTTGTTATAGCATCTTTGTTCATACATTTTCAATAAAGAAAGGAAATTTGTTTATTACAATGGCTTATTACATAGTTTATTTTACTTGCATAGTAAAAACTTATGAAA
The DNA here is from genome assembly GCA_007258455.2 of Sequoia sempervirens. Classification (NCBI taxonomy): domain Eukaryota; kingdom Viridiplantae; phylum Streptophyta; class Pinopsida; order Cupressales; family Cupressaceae; genus Sequoia; species Sequoia sempervirens. Next base: position 17,552 of record VDFB02380210.1, on the reverse strand, counting down.
TTTACTTTAGTGATCGTTTGGCATATTACACATTTAGTTACAAACTTGCATCTAGAACACTACTATCTTCATCATAGTCATCATCTTTGCAAATTGAGTTACTACTTGGAACACTTGAGTATTGAAAGTTTTATTTCCTCATAAATAGGGCAATTGCGTCTTACATTTGGTGGTTCTCACTGCGGGAGGTGTGTTGTGTTCTGAGCCTGAGGGTCTTTTGCCTCGGCTCTATCTTTCTTGGTGTGGCTGTGCTCTCGGTCTATGGAAAATCGGGATTGTTTTTTGGCTCAGGTTTCATCCGGAGATTTGGAGATGGCTGAGCCGTCTTCGTCAATGCATGCCAATGTAAAGGAGCAGTTGGGTAAACCACAATCTGGGGATGGAATACCCTCTTCAACAGGGATGTTTCGTTTGAAGAAAGTAAATGGCTGTCTTGAGAGATCCGAGGATCGTCCAATTCTGATTATTCAACCTGAGCAAGTTTTGGAAGATGTTGATTATTGGTGTAATCATGCCCTTATTTGCAAATTCTTGGGCCTTCGTCTTTCTCTGCCTGTGTTGGAATCTTGGGCCCGTCGGGTTTGGAACCCTGAAGGGGATATGGAGATTATTTTGGCTGCTAATAATTACTTTCTGGTTATCTTTTCAAATCTTATGGATAGGAATAGGGCTTTTGAAGGGGGCCCATATTTCTTTAACCAAGTTGGGCTCTTCATCAAGCCTTGGCACATGGGCTTCAACTCTGCCGAAGAGATCCCCTCCCGGGTTCCTGTGTGGATTCGGCTGCCGAGGCTTCCTCTGGAGTTCTGGAGGGAAGATATTCTTCACTCAATATCTCTGCTTCTTGGCAAACCTGTGGGATCGGCTTCACAAACCCAAGATCGTAAGGTAATTTCTTTTGCTCGCATTTGTGTAGAAGTAGATTTAAATAATCCATTACCAGATTCTATGGAAATTCGCATGGGATCTTCTTCTTGGATCCAACAGCTGGATTACGAGACCCTACCCTTTAGATGCAGAATTTGTCATGAATACGGTCATTTGCACCGCAAATGTCCCAGATTTAAACCCTCCCCCCGGGCTGCCCCTGAACCCCCTAGGGGGGACAAGGGAAAGGCCCCGATGCCTAATGAACCTATGGATAATGAGGGTTTTATTCCGGTTAAGCCCCGTAATAAAGGCAAAGGAAAAAAGAGATCATGGCTGGATAGACAGAATGAAGATACTTTTAACAGGTTTGAAGTTCTTGATAATTTGACACAAGAGGAAGGCATTCCAGTTGAGATCTCTTCTGGAGATAAGGGTCTGCATGAAGTTCAAGATGAGAATGAAAAGAAAGAGGATCAAATTTTATCTTCAGAGGTTCATCAAGTGGATCAGATGGCTGGGGCTTTGTCTTCTCAAGCTCAGGATTTCAGGGTTCCCCAGGGGTCTCAGACTCTGTTGGGCTCTGTTGTGGTGGTTCCTGATCCCCCTGCTCCTAAGGGGGCTTCAGAATCTGTAAAGGGTAACAAAGCTCCTTCTATTTTAGGCTTACAGCAGAAATCTTTTAAGAAGGGGCCTCTTGATAAACCGTCAAAGAGTGGAAGGAAGACTGATCAAGAGAAGGTTAAGATCATGGGTGATACTTTGGTTGAGTCGGGGTCAGTTAAACCCATTGATTCTCATTTCTCCCACCCCCATAAATGATTGTTTTATCATGGAATGTAAGGGGGTTGAACAGCATCCCTAGACAAAAGGTTGTTCGCAGATTAATTGAATCTCAATCACCAGATGTGGTCTTCATTCAGGAAACCAAGCTTTCAGTTGACGGTTTGGCGAGTTGTGCTCCGCGTATCTGGCCCCAAGGCAGTTGGCAGGGGGTGGGTGCTTTGAATAGTGCAGGGGGGGTGGCTTGTTTCTGGAACCCGAGGAGAGTTTCCCCCTTATGGTGGATGTCTAGTCGCTCTTCTATTTCTCTGGTTGCCTCTTGTTTTGCGACTGGAGAAAGGTGTCTTTTATCCAATATCTATGCTCCTACTGATATGGCAGGTAAGTCTAGTCTATGGGCTCACATTCAATTCATTCGGGCCTTGGATCCGTTCCTCCCATGGATTATGGCTGGTGATTTTAATGCTGTTACCTGCTTGGATGAAAAACGTGGTGGTTTAGCCAGACTGGACCCTTCTGCAAATTTGCTCAGGAATATGATTGGCACCCTGAATCTCATTGATGTGAAGCCAACCAATGGTGTATTTACATGGAATAATAGGAGATGTGGTGGTGAGGCTATCTCAGAGAGGCTTGATAGATTTCTTGTCTCCTGCTATTGGTTGAATAGTAGGTTGATCACAAGCTCTGAAATTCTTGACTGGAGGGGCTCTGATCACTGGCCTATCAAGCTCTCTGTCACCGTTTATGGAATCACCAAAAATCCCTCTTTCAAATTTCAGTTGATGTGGTTAAGAGATCAATCTTTGCATGATCTTATGTTGGATTGGTGGCAGGAGGGGAGGCCTACCCATGGGACGGCCATGTTTATTTTCACTAAGAGGCTTCAACATGTGAAGTTCAGGCTTAAGAGATGGAATAAACAGTGTTTTGGGAACCTACAAGCTCAGAAGTTGGTTGCCCAGTCCAAGTTGGATTCCATCACTCGTCAGATTCGTGACCAGGGGTTGACCTCAGACCTTAGTATTGCTGAGTCTTTGGCTCTAAAGGGATTAGAAGAGTGGGAGCTTCGGGAGGAGATCTTCTGGAAGCAGAAATCTCGCATTGATTGGCTTCAGGAGGGAGATAGGAACACCGCTTTCTTCCATAATTCGGTTAAGGCTCGGAGGCAGGGGAACTCTATCTCCTCTCTAGTTTCTCAAGATGGGGCTCAGCTTTCCTCCAGCGCTGATATTTCCAGGGAAGCTGTCAATTATTTTTTTAACCTTTTTTCTAGGGAGGATATTGCTGCTAGGGCTGAGGAGGGGGCCATTTTGGATTGTATTCCCCAACTGGTCTCTGCTGAGATGAATGGGATTCTCTTATGTCCTATCTTGTTACCTGAATTGGAGAAAGTGGTGTTTAATATGAAAAAAGGCAAGGCTCCTGGTCCGGATGGGTTTCCGATTGAGTTCTTTCAGGAGTTTTGGGAAATTATAAAGTTTGACCTCCTTGAGGTGATTCAGGAATCACATAGGGCAGACAAGCAAGCATCCATGAATTCTTTTCTTGGCTCTCATACCCAAGATGGAAGGAGCTAATCGACTGGCACAATTCAGGCCTATTGCGTTATGTAATGTGGTTTACAAGATCATCACCAAGTTGATTGCTGAGCGACTCAAACCACTCCTCGGTTCTCTGATCTCTGCTGAGCAGGGTGGTTTTGTTGAAGGGAGACAAATTTTGGATGGCATCGTGATAGCCATGGAAGCTATTCATTCTATGGCCAACTCTAAGGAGAAGGCTATGTTTATTAAACTGGACATGTCTAAAGCTTATGACCGGGTGAGTTGGGAATTCTTACAAAAAACTCTCCTGGCTTTTGGCTTTGCTGAGGAGTGGGTGAATTGGGTCCTTAGTTGTGTTACCTCTGCCTCTTTCTCGGTTCTTATTAATGGGGAGCCTTCAGATCTGTTTAGTGCTTCTCGAGGTCTCCGGCAGGGGGATCCTTTATCTCCTTACTTATTCATTATCATGGCAGAGGGTCTTGGAAGATTTATTAAATCTCAGGTGAGTCAGGGTCTTATCCGTGGTTGGAGCTGGAGCAACTCTCTTCCTTCCTACTCTCATCTTCAGTTTGTGGATGATACGGGGCTGATGGGCCTGGCTAGAATTAGTGAGGCTGTGAACTTCAGGAGAGCTCTTGACATCTATTTGAAGGCTTCAGGTCAGTGTATTAATGATGACAAGTCTTCCATTTATTTCTTTAATACTCCTCAGCGTATTCAGAGCAGGATTGCTAGGATCTTAAGATTTCAGATTGGTTCTCTCCCCTTGATGTACCTTGGGATCCCTTTGGCTTTGGGAGCCCAGCGTAGAGATTACTGGCAGGGAATTTTGGATAAATTCCGGAGTAAGGTTAGTCATTGGACTCACAGGTGGCTATCTTCTGCTGGGAGAATGGTTCTTCTAAAGACTGTGGTGCAGTCTCTCCCCATCTATAGGTGTTGTGTGCAGGCTCCCCCGTCAGCCTTTGTGCGGGAATTCGATGCTCTGTCTCGGCAATTTCTCTGGTCTGGCAACCTTCTTTCCTCGAAGTGGAGCTTAGTCAAGTGGGAGTCTGTTTGCAGGCCGAAGCATGCTGGGGGCCTTGGTCTTAGGTCTATGGCTCTTGTTGTCACTGCCTTGGCGGCCAAGCTATACTGGAGGTGGTGCAACAATCAGGATCAGGATTGGGCTAAGATTCTGGCCCACAAGTATCTCCCCGGTGTTGAGTGCCTTGATGTGCCACGTCTTCATTTGATGGGCAAGGGTTCTTGTATTTGGGATACTCTTAAGAAGGGTGCTCAGCTGATTAAGGAGGGGCTCTTCTGGATCTGTAATAGAGGCTCTGATGCTCTTTTTTGGCAAGACTCTTGGGATGGCCACCCTCCCATTCTTTCTAGTTTTCCTCAGCTTCAGCCTCTTTGCCATATTTTCTCTGATGCCGGTTGGATTAAGGTGGAGCATTTTAAAACTGTCAAGCGTACTGGTCAGGTGACGGTGGCTTGTTGGAAGGATCCTCAGGAGTGGCCCTTGGGTGGTTCTGATGAGGATCGTGATGTTCTTGCTAGAATTTTGAAGGACAGACTTTGCAGCTCTCTGAATGGGAGGGATGTTCTGGCTTGGAGTCCTAGTCCAAAAGGTAAATTCACTGTTGCTCAAGGCTACGCTATGCTTGACAAGAACTTACATGGTCCGGCTGAGGTGCACTGGTGGAAGAAGGTTTGGGACAACTTCTCATGGCCCAAATGCAATTTTTTCTTATGGTTGGTTGCTCAGAGAAAGTGCCTCACTTGGGAAAATCTTCGCAAGCGAGGTTTTCAAGGTCCTTCTATTTGCCTTCTTTGTTCTTGCAATGAGGAGTGTACCTCTCACTTGTTCTTTCTTTGCCCTTACTCTAGAGAGTTGTGGCATAGATGGTGGGAGGCTTGGCAACATGGTTGTATTCATGCTACCTCCTTGATTGACTTTTGGGAAAGTTTGGGCAGACCTCCCGCAAAGACTTCTTTCCTGCAGGTGGCCTGGTCTATTGGGCCTACTCTCATTCTCTGGAACCTTTGGCTGGAGAGGAACCGAAGAGTTTTTTGTGGCTCCAATTTGGGAAGTTCTCAATTGTGGAAGAAGATTCTTAGCAGGCTCCAGGAGACTATTTCAGCTAAGTGTGATATGTCTGTTAATACTGATCCTGGGGATCTGGCTATTTTGCGAAATTTGAACTTGGGGGATAGTAGCAGGGGAAGCCTGGCTGGTAGAAGATCCCGCCATGTCAGGCAACGGGTCAGTCGCGATGGAAGGTGGACGCCTCCCCCGGTGGGGGTCTTAAAAATTAACACCGATGGTTCTTCTCGTGGGAACCCTGGTCATGCTGGTGTTGGGGGTATTGGCAGAGGTAACGATGGTGGTGCTGTTTTTGTCTTCTCTATTTACAAAGGGCAGCATTCTAATAATCTGATGGAGGCCCTTGCTATCAAGATAGCTGTTGAGCGTGGATACTCTTTAGGTTGGCGGAGGATCATTTGTGAGTCTGATTCTCAGATTGTGGTGGATATGCTGAACAACCAGAAGCTGGAGGATGTTAGTTGGCAATTGGCTTCTGTGGTCAGGCAGATTCTGAGTCTTTGCAGTTCTTTGGATTCTGTCTCCTTTTGTCATATCCCTAGAGAGTGGAACAGAGTGGCCGATTGTCTGGCGAAGTGGGCCTCTGAGAATGTGGACGATTGGGATATTAGTGGAAGGGATGAGTTACCTTCTGATTACTTGGGGACTCTAGAGAGGTTATTAGTGGAGGACAGGTATATGTAGTGTTCGTGTTGGTTGTTTTGGTGGTTGTCTTGCTTTGGTGGGCCTTTGGCTTTGGCTTGTACTTTGATTTTGATTGAATAAAGTTTTTACCCCTTCTTTTTAAAAAAAAAAAAAAATAGGCATAATCTCGTGAGAATATTTCTCACCACAAAATGTGCTTGGACTATTATTCAATAGCAATTATTATTGATATCCATTTCATCAATGATACAATACAAATATTCATCCTTACCATTGTTGCAAGAGGTATTTTCATTTTTTGTCGCTTTCTCTACATCCTTATGTGACGCATCATCATCCTACTCGTGCAAGAAATTATAACTAGATAAACATTTGTTGACCTGGTTTTTTTTTTATATTCTTTTCTGCTATCCTCAAGAATAACAATTCATTCATATATATTTGGTTGACTCTAAAAGGCTTCAACCTCTCTGATATAGTGCTCAAACCTAGCTCAAAGGCTTCACAAAATAAATCAATGCACATTAAATCATCAGGCCTATGAGGTAAAGTAAATAAAGCCTCCATAAATCTTACATGAAATTCATATGGGGATTCTCCCCAATACCTTGTTATATTAAATAATGCATCAAAAATTGATATATCATCAACCCTAAGTTCAAATTCCTCATCAAAATATTCTTGAATATGCAGATGTTTATTATCAAATGACCATTCATTATTCATTCCTTCAAACTAATCAATGAATAGTATTCTAATCTCTTGCCATGAAAATATGCAATGCATTAGAAAACTAGAAAACCAATCTTTATCATCATTTTCTAAAGACCTTAAAAAACTTCATAGTAACATATTCTTTTATTTGATAGTTCATCATCAAGCTAATGAAATCTTGCATATGTTTGGATGTTGACTCTTCATAATCTCCTCTAAAATTTGGAAAATATTCTTTAACTTTAAGAGGGAAGGGGTTTGGATACCCTTGAATACCACTAAAATTAGTTCGTTTATATATCTCAGTAGAAAAAAAAATTCTCTAAGGATGTGACCATTGTGATTCTTACATCATGACACTAGGGTTTGTAGGAGAGAAACCAAAATAACCATACATAATTTTGAAACATAAAAGTGTGGTGACTCTAAGATTAGTGTCCATAACCTAGGGCCATTTCCATATTTTTATAAATTTTATTGAGATATAGATCACAAGGTGAAAAAGATTGACCTTCAACCCTAATGGTGAGCCAATCAAACCTAGATCTACATATATTGGGGGATTGGAATGGATTGGAATTTTTTTGAAATGATTAACTTAATGATCCTATATTCCTTAATACTTAAAATGTGAGATCTCAAAGCTTGGCAGACTGAAACAGTCAAGTTTTGGCAGATTTGGAAAGTGCAGAGGATAGAAAACATGCTCGAAAAAATTGGTTTTGAGGTGCCTTCAAGGACTCATTCACCCATGGGTGAATGGGTCTTTGTACATGTGTTTGGATCAACTTTTTCGGTCCTTTGGTGCAAGATCTGAGCTTCTATTTGACATAGGTCCCATTGTTGGAAAGTCGAAAATAAATTCTACAATTGAATTTTTGTGGCTTGACAACAATGATGAAAACTTGTGCAATAATGCAAAAAAATTCTTCAAGATCTCTTCAATCCTTCTTCAACATAAAATCTTCACATACACAAAGAGAAAAATTGTTTTGTTTGAATAGGGGTTTGCCTTAGTCAAAACCCAATTTTGGTAATTAAACCTTGATAGAAAAAGATAAATGACAATGGAGAAGGAAATGATGAATGAACAATGCTTGTTACAACTCACCAACCTTTCAATGGCTTCCCTTAGAGGACAAAATACAAACACATCTCTCCAAGGAATCTGATATTTCTTTGCTTGATGGATTTGGATACTTAAAATGCTTGGATTATTTAGGATCGACAATGCATACTAGCCTTCACAAGATGACATGAACACACATAAGCTTGAACATGATGATAGGATCTTGAATGCTGAAACAAATGAATAATAAATCTACTCTTGAATGCTCTTGGCAATGATATTTTCTCATAAGAATATTTGATCATGTGTGTTAGATTTCAAATGATAAAAAAGACTATGTATTTATAGGTGTTTATCTAATTTCTTGAAAACTAGATTCCAAAATCCGACCATTGCAAGTTGAATTTGAATAATTAAAATATCACCAAAAACATATTCAAAAATGGGTCTTAGGACTTAAAGGGGACCCATTCACCCTTGGGCGAATGGGTCCTAGCCAATAGGTCTAGGACACATTTTCCAGGGTGATTAAAATATTAATTGCATTAATTAAATGTTTGTTCCCCTTTCTAAGAATGATAAAAATAAGGCTTTGGAATGCATAATTTGGAAAATTAGAAGCTTAATTAAGTCCAATAAATTAAGGGACCCAAACATAGTTGAAATTGTAAAGGTATAAAATTTCCTACACTATAAATTGAATATGTTTTTCAATAAAAAGCTTACTTATTAGGATTTCTCAACTCCCTTTCTCTTAGTTATAACACTTATTACAAATATTTGTACTTTATATTCAATTTTAAATTATCATTACTTAATGCATCACCCTTTTGTTGTTCAAAATTGATATAATAATTGTGATATGGAATAAATTATTTATTAATAATATCTATATATTTACTTTTTTGTATAACATTCTAACACAAACAGTAAATGTAACACTAAAACTATTTGTATTCATATGAATAACTCTAATTTGAGTTGTAATTTTAACTATAATATTAACTGTAACTCAAATCATAATTGTAACCCTAATTTTAATTCAAATTATAAACCTAATTTTATCTCAAATCTTAACCCTAATTGTAATTGTGATGATAACCCTAACCCAAATTTAAATACTATTTGTAACCCTAACCATAACCCTAATTCAAATTATATCTCTTATCCTAACCCTAACCCTAATCCTAGTTTTATATCCAACCCTAATCCTAATTTTATCTCTAATACTAACCCTACCTAAATCTAATCCTAATCCTTACCCTCGCCCTATTTCTAAACCTGGACCTTTTTAAATATGTTAACCCCACCCCTAACCCTACCCCTCATCTATATCCCTAAACCTAACTATAATAAAAATCCCAATACTAATGCTAATCCTAATCCTAATATTTTGTATGTACAACACACCTGTTTGTTGGCTCTATGAGCTCTTATTCATACTTAAGTAATTACCCTCCTTTGAATTGTCTTCAAAACTTGAACTTCATTGTTCTGCACTTGCTTTATGATTTAGTAGGTCTGTACAAGCCTACTACTTCATATTTCATCTACTATATTTATGCTGCAAAATTTGATATAATAATTGAGATAAGGAATAAATTATTTATTAATAATATCTATATATTTACTTGTTTGTATAACATTCTAACATAAACAATAAATGTAACTATTAACCATCCAAATTTGCACTCCTCTACCAAGTTGTGAAAGAACTCAACAAATTTGGAGTAACATGGGACTATTTTCAGGTTGTGGGTATCCTATCATGAAAGTAGACCTCCAGATTATGGGTTGGCTCCCCTTTTGATGTCACCTAAAATAATGATTTATTAAGGAAAGAGTAACAAGATACTTGAAAATGAAACTTAACTGAAACTTCAAAGGGTGATACACCAAAAACTAAGATCTACAAATAGCTTACACACATTCAAAACAATGACAAAACCTGGTTTACACAACTCATTTTTTGCATGCATTCTTGCATAAGTGTTTTATAAGGAGGTTTTACAGCTAAAGCTCTTAGAAGGAAAATATTTCACAACTAAAGCATTTGCATTCACTAACACAACTTATAACCTACAACAATACACTTTTATGTTAAACAGGTGCTTAACAATGAGACAAAACTACAAGGAAAAGCTAAATTTCACAAGTAATTTGATCAACCACTAAATGCACAAAATAAAACATGAAATGAGAAGGAAAATAGTCAATATCATTGATTCAAGGTACTCACTAGTATACAAATTTGTCTCTAAGTTACAATACTGCTCCTGCTGAAAGACAACTCCATAAATTAAGCTATCACTCTACTGGAAAGAAAGAACTAACTTCAACAATACAGTTTACTTAAGCAAAAATTCAAACAACTCCCTCACACAAGTCCATCTAGAAGGTTTTGGTCGGATGCAATAGAAAAGGCCAAAAAGAACCTTCTAAAATCACTCCAAACTGTCCTCCACATGAAGCAAGGTCAAGCCAAGACCATAGTCACACTAAAAATGTGACAAAACTGCCTCCAAATAGTCTTTTCCCTCCAAAAATAGTCAAAGACATCCTCCCACACTTTCTCCATGTTGGCAAGTCATCACTTTTTCCCACACATGTCTTCAACCTATTTGACCCACACTTTTAGTGCTTTTGCAAAAGCACAAGACTCTATTTTTCATTTAAAATAATATTTTGATTAAGTGATTCATAATAACATCACTTAATCAAACTATTTTACATTTCAAAAACAATGCAAAAAAAGAGGCCCCACCACCTCCTTGAAACACATCAACACTTTGCACTATGGATAACATTAAAATAAAGTGATTTGCAAATCACTTAAATAATGTTTTACAATCTAAACAAATGCAAAAATGATAATAGATCCCCAATCACTCCAAATGCTTGTAAAAGCATTTAAGCCAACTCAAAACTCCCAAGGCATTTGATCAAATTTAACTCACCCCTATTTTTGCATTTCAAAGCCATACTTGACAAAAGTGACTTACCATCATCACTTGGTCAACATTTCATATTTTCAAATATATGCAAAAATGATCAATGGTTTAGCCTATGTGAGAGGTCATAAGGAAACTCCTAAGTCTTTGGAAGACTTTTAATTTTTCAAAAGACAATGAAAAAGCACCAAGGCACATGTGGTTTTCAAAATATAATACAAGGCACAAATTGCATAAGCTTTAAGAATGCAACGTAAGGAAAAAATTGCCTAGGGAATAAGATCTTAATTCCAAGCCCAAGTAGCATTAGTTGTGCTTGCAAAATTTGAAAATGAGGTAAAAAATTACCTTTGATAGTCGGCCTCAACTAGGGTATCAAACCCTAAACAAAACAATGGAAAAAAAAGCAAAAGTCTATCATTTTCTCCTTTGAACTTTCTGGAGAGGTTGGTCTGGCCGCCATGGGGTTTTGATGAGTGCACTATAGAATGGTTTTCTGACCCATTTTTTGATAGATTCAAGTGATTTCCACTGGAAACAAAAAGGTAATTTTGGTTTTTGAACAAAATTTGTCTTTTCCTCCATTCTTTTGGCCATTTAATGTATTAAGGTCCTGGCCATAAGCATTTCCTGATGCAAATTTTGTTGCTTTATTTTCTTTGTGGGTTATTGCTTACTCCTAGTCACCATGGACATGATTTTTTGAAGCTGAAACAAACTTGCATTTTAATGAAAATGAGCAATTGTAGCTCAGGTAAGCTCTAAGTGGACACCCTTTGCTTTTCTTTCTTTGGTTTTCAATGAATTAAAGCTCATTTCGAGCTTTCTCCATACAATGAAATGGTGAAAAGTTTGGATTTTTCCTCTGTATTTGCATCTTATAGCAAACCCCATATGGGTTTTTGGCCTTTTGAAGAAGAATAATATTTTTAGGTTGCGACCATGAAGAAGTGACTAGGGTTTTTGATATACTTTTTTTTTTTTTTGAAAAAAATCTCCATGATATTCTTTTCAACAAAAGAAGGAAAACCTTTGATGGAACTTGTAATTTTTCAAAAAAAATCATTGCAATCCTCTGTGTTTGAATATTGATGCAAAATAACAAGTGGGTTCTTGTTTTCATGAAGAAAATTGACCTTTTAGACCGCGGCCATGATAGAATAACTGAGATTTAATGCATTCCTCTATTTTTTGCATTTTGATTCAAAACCCCAAGTGGGTTTTAATTATGTAAAAAACTAACAATTTTCTAGGGCGCAACCATGAATGAACAACTGGGTCTATTACATTTTTTGTGGCTTGATAAAAACCTCCATTCTGAACTTGGGTGTTTCAAATCTTGCATTTTCCTCTTTAAAGAAACCCTAACTCGAGGGTTTTTATTCCTTTGCATTAGATTTTGGCTTCACCCATTTACATACATGGGTCCACTTGAAAAAAACACTCCTTCTGAGAAGAACCAAAGAATTGCTAAATGATTTCACGCCAGTGTACATAAAATAATGATAAATCAACATTTATTCTCCTTTTTGTAGGTCCTTTGTTGATAAAATCATGCAAGATTATAATATGAATGAGATTTTCTAAGAGATGATCAGTAAAACAAGAGTTATCTCAGTCGGTTGTTCCACAAACAATGTTGCCCTGTGTGACAGAAATGGTCTCCTTAACTACCTTTATGTTGTCCTTTGTTCATTCATTGCTAAAATTATCCTCTCTTTTGGTTCATTTGGGAGTGTCACTCAGATTTTTCAGCTTTTATGCATAAGGACCTTAGAAATTTGAACTGTCCTCTTCATGAAAACCTTGATGCAAAATTATTGCTTGGTGACTATCTCCTTCATTCATAACCTTTGACTGTATGTTTCCTTCAGTTCCCTCATTCATTGTTGTAAGTTATTTCCCATCATGCTTAAAGCTAGATGTCCTCACACATGCTTGAATATTAATTTGTTCACTGAAATGTTGCTATCATGGAATTGAAAGTAATGTTGAGACTTTTCATTTCTATGAAATAAATATTGTAGATGCTCAAACAAGTATCTTCCACTATATCTTTTATTGCTCTGACAATACTACCATGTCTTGACCAACCTTTTAGTTGTATCTTTACATCATTTTGCAATGAATGTCCACTTGAAGTGTCTGAACTGAGATTGCTTAACCATGCCTCTGAGTTGTGCCTATTATCTCAATATCATTGTTCTTTCCATGTTCTTGCTTTGAGTGATATTGTTAAGTGACTACCCTCTATTAGAAGCAATAATGATTGGTAATGTAATTTCAGTTACTCACTTGCATCACTGTGTTTTTTCTTTTTCATGCATGCACTGTCATATCAGGATGCTCATGGCTCACTGCTTTTTGATGCTCTATTCCATTTTGTGGACTTCTATCTCTGTTTATTGTTGTACGTTAATGCTCATGCTCTTCATGCCTTAATATCACTATGACCGGTACATCATCATGAGGCATTGTGTATTGATTGTTTGACACAAAGTGTGCACTATAAGGGTATTGTATTCTGACTTTAAAACCTTTTTTGCCCTGTAGCATACATTCATTGTTGATGTCCTTTCATGAGATGTAGCATGCATTATTGTTTTCCTTTAACATGAGATCATTGTTGCTATCCTTGTCATGAGATCATGACTGTATTTTGAGGAAGCTTACCTCCTCTATGCCATGTTTTCCTCTTTATTCACCTAGGACTGCCCCTTGTAGACTCATAAAAGTTACTATCATATTCACTTGGTATTATGACCTTGGCTTCAAAAAAGTGTTTCACCTCTTGAATCATGATTGCTTAATGAATACTAGTATTCACCATCATTTCTCTTATTTTAATCCTACTGGGAAAACATATGTCATTTATGGTGGTGACCTGAAAACTCATAATCCTAAGTGATATGTGCTTGTTCAATAGGATTGAAGTGAGATGAATTGAACTATGTCTTTCATGCAACAATGCATGATTGTCCTTGTTCTTATTTGTTGCCCCATATGACTCACAATGGTTTCAGATGGGACTTGATATCTTCTCCATTATTTATGATGGATGCATAATTGAACTTGATGCATTTGTTATCACTTGTTTCTCATTAAAATGGATCTTGGATCCACTTAAGAAGATTGAAAGAGAAGATTACTACCCCCTTTTTGGCATGATGGTAGCTTATTGATTAATTCATTATGAAAATATGAAAAGTAACTTCTTGACAGTTCAAATTTTTTGTTGCATCTTTTGAATCTTATAATGAAATTTGATCAACTGGTTTGATTCCATATTGATTTAATGCATCAAGAATATATTTATCATTGATTTGATCAAGTTGTTCAACTTCCTATCCCTCCTAACACATAAGAGGGCAACATGTTGGGCTCAACCCTCGTGGGAGCCACATTTACTCCACATGTTGTAATTAGCTAAATTCAAAACAGTAACAAATACTTTTTTTCCTGGACACTTATGGTATGTTGTCTATTTTAATGCTTATGGACATCATATTACATGTTTATGGATGTTTTGCACATATTTTGATCAGTGACCTTTCATTGCTCTAACAACACTCTTTTTTCATATGCAGGAAACTTAGGAGCATCGAGGAGAGCATCAAATGGAAGCAGGACAAGTAGGGAAGACCGAGATGATGCAAGACAAGGCCAACGAGATTCGTCATTCCAAGCAATGACGGGTCCCTTTTCATTTTATGTGCATTTCTTTTTTGTTTATCTATAAACGTATAGTATTTTCTTCATAAGCATTAGAATAGTCAGTCCCTCGGCTTGTGAGAGACAGTCTACACTTATGATCATCAATAAAGATTACATTTGCAATACATGTTGGTTCTCTTTGTTATTGTATTGCAAAACTAGAATAATGCAATCTGTTTGACAATATCCTTTATGCACATAAATGAAATTTAGCAGAAAATGATGTATCTTTTAATGTTTAAATGCAAACACAAAAAATAATAAGTTACCTAATTTAGCTGGAAGCAAAATTAGGTGACAGTAACAATAAAACTATTTGTATTTGTATGCCTAACTCTAATTTGAACTATAATCCTAACTATAATATTAACTATAACTCAAATTGTAATCATAGTCCTAATTTTAATCCAAATTATAAATCTAATTCTATCTCTAATCCTAACACTAATTATAATTATGATGATAACCCTAATCCAACTTTAAATACTATTTGTAACCCTAACCATAACCCTTATTCAAATTATATCTCTTATCCTAACCCTAATCCTAATTTTATTTCTAATACTAACCCTACCTAAATCTAACCCTTATACTTACCCTCACCCTATTTCCAAACCTAACCTTTTTTATATATGCTAACCTGACCCCTAACCCTACCCCTCATCTATATCCCTAAACCTAACTATAATAAAAATCCCAATACTAATGCTAACTCTAACCCCAATCTCTAACCCTAACCCTAACCCCAATAATAATACTCACCCCAATCTTAACCCTATTATTATACCTAACGCTGACCCTAGCCTTTACCCTAACCTTCATCCTAATAATAACCCTAATTGTGATGATAATCCCAATCCAAATTGTAATTCTATCTATAATTGTAATCATAACTTTAACCCTAAAAATTATCCTAAACTTAACTCTATTCCTAACCCTAATAATAACTCCAATCCTAATGCTAATTTTATCTCTAAACCTAACCCTATCCATATTCCTAATAATAAAATTATTCTCAACCTTAACCCTCATTTTTTGTCTAACCTTAACCCTAGCCCTAACCCTCAACCATAACCCTAAACCGAACCCTAATGCTAATCTTGATAATAACACTTTAACCCTATCCCTAAAATCTCATAACACTAATGCCAATACCAATGTTAACCCCAACCTTAACCCTAATTATATCTCTAACCCTAACCCTGACTTTAACCATACCTTACATCTTAATTCTATGTCTAACCATAATCGTAACCCTAATTGTGATAATAACCTCAATCCAAATTCTAATTATGTCTCTAATTCTAATCATAAGTTTAACCCTAAACATTATCCTAGACTTAACCCTAATCCTAACCCTAATAATAACTCCAAACCTAATACTAATTTCATCTCTAAACCTAACCTTAACCCTATTTTGAATAATAAAATTATTCCCAACCTTAACACTCATTTTTTTGTCTAACCCTAATGCTAATCCTAATAATAACAATAACCCTAACCCTAGCCCAAACCTTATCCCAAATGTTAATCCCAAGCACAATCTCCAACCGTAACCCTATTCCTAACCCTAACCCTATTCCTAACCCTAACCCTAACCCTATTCATAATGTTAACCCCATAATGTTAACCCCAATCCTAACCCTAACCCTAGCAATAATAATTTATCATCCATGTCCCACTGTGAATGTGACTAGCATATATATATTATTTTAATTAGCTAATAGGCTTTTATTGTGGACTTGCAGTCCACAAGCCATCGGCATACCTATCTCACACACCCTGCAAACCATTTGACAGCCTGGTAAACCACTTGATTGCCTCTGTATGCAACCCTCTCCAAGCCAGTGTATGCATACCTACATGATCAAGGACGAATTTGACATAAAAAACAAGAAGTTAATGGATACACGCAAAGTATTTAGCTGCGCTAGTTTTCAATGAGCAATCAAATTGGAAACTTCTATCCAGTTGAAACATTCCTTGCCTCATGCACCTGAAAACAAATTTTAACACGCACCTAAAAATTTTGTTGTAAAGGTTACAAAAATCTTGTCTCGAGCTCAGGAAGCTCTAAAACACCATGCAAAAACATTTATCATTAGTCAGAAAATTTATTTCCTCATGTTAGAAATCTATTAGATATCTTTTCTCATAGAAAAATCTTCTGACAAAGCTTTGGCTATCAAATCGTATGAAATTTGTTCATAAATGCATGTAAATTTCTCGCTCACTATAGCGTCGACGATATATCAACAGACTTGGAAATTTTGAAGGGTGGAATGTTATATATACTAATAGAGACTTGTCTTGAATACCATAGAGGTATCAGAGCCAAGAAAAAATTGGCATTGAATTGAAGTGCAATTGATAGAAAATCAAGTGAGAAATGGGTCAGAGAAAGAGCAGGAACACCCATGATTTCTTCCCATTGAATTGTGTGGGAATTACAAGAGAATTTGCAACAATTCTTGTGCAGAATATGTTTGTATTGACAACAATTGCAGTGTTGTTGGTATCCTCTGTTTTTGTTGCACTTCTTGTTTGTCGTGCCCTCTTTTCCCACATTTATATTGCCAACAATTTAGCACTACAAATATGAGACTTTGCTCAAGCAACCAAATTCCCCAATTGGCGCTATACCCATATGATGTATCACAAGCTTTCTGAGACATTAATTTCTTTATTGTTCTTTTTTCATGTTGTCATCACATTTTTCACTGCTTGCAAGAGCAGTAGTAGCCCACACAGTGGTCGTTATCTATGCAGGGGGCAATAGGACTTCATGGAAAAAGTTGATTCAAGCCCTACCCACGCTGTGGAAAGGCTCGGTGGTGACTTATATATGGGAGGGTGTATTGGTAATTGGAACAAATGTTGTGATTTTGGTATTAGTGTCTGCATTTCTGAAAGTGGTTTGTGTTCTGGGACTTGGTTTTAAATGGGAAATTGGCGTTGCTTTGGGAGGAGGGATTGTTTATTCCATTCTTTTTGCACATGCCATGATTGTATGCAATTTGGCCACAATTGTGTGTGTAATGGAAGAGTGCAATTATGGGATTCAAGTTGTGATCAAGGCCTTTTTTTTTATAAGGGGGAAGACCCAGATTGCTCTGGTTATAGCGGTGGTTGTAAACTTGAGTTGGAAATTTTTGGAGAGGTTGTTTCTA